>JAKUCM010004284.1:0-37431 GCA_023374145.1 Lepidium sativum | reverse complement strand
CCTATACTATGTTCATATCTATTCTATTTGGGACTTAAGTTCAAGAAGTGCTGGTCCTGTTATACCATTATTGTTTGTTCTGATCTGCTCTGTAACATGCAGTAGTGCCTTAATGTGCTTCTGAACCAGTTTTTGTATTTGAACGGAAAATTAAATGGCTTATCTCAGTGTGCTCTCACCACTTTGCAAGTATGCTGATTCATATTAAGAGTTTAGTAACTCTTGTCCTCCCAGAGTGGGGACTTTGGGATGCATCTTGTAAGGAAATACTTGCTCGAGGTTCAGATACATAAGAACTTTCAATCTTGATTTTTCGACTATTGTTAGGATTATTTACTTAGGTTAAGATGCATCCAATAAACAGCCTTTGATGTTAACCTCTCCTAGATTCTGTTTACTTGGAATAACCTCTCATCTCATGGCCTGCCCTTTTCCAATGTTGCAGGTTCTTAATGGTTTACTTACTCGAAGCAATCAGAAAGAAGGAGTTTCTATCCCAATTGGAATAGTACCTGCTGGTTCTGATAACTCGTTAGTTTGGACTGTTCTTGGTGTAAGAGATCCTATTGGTGCAGCACTCTCAATCGTCAAGGTACTGCAGGCTAATATTTGTTGGTCCCTGCTTTGTTTTATCTGGCCACCAAACAGTATTTAGCTCCTTAGTTCATGTTTTCACAGCTCAAATGATTTTTTTTGTTCCGTTTAGGGTGGCCTAACAGCTACTGATGTCTTTGCTGTTGAATGGATCCATACGGGCGTTATACACTTTGGAATGACTGTCTCCTACTATGGTTTTGTTAGCGATGGTAAGTGAGAATACATTTGTTCTTTGTCTTGTGAGAGCTTCCATTGATTTAGCAATTTTTCAAATGTGGTTAGTTTTGAATCTGTATTCCTAGTTTTCTTTGTTCATTTGCGGAGTTTGCAATTGTTGGTTCCTTTATATATTTGGAAGAGAATTTTATGAATCGTTCTTGTTGTGGTTTTCGAATTCCATCTTTTGATATTTCTTCTGCCACAGTGTGAACATTATGTTGACTCCCTAAGGGCTTATTTCTCATTGCAATATGCTATGTTTCAAAGAATATTTACGACTATCTTTTGATGATTTAGAAGCTGAAAGAAGTCTAGTTCTTTAAACATATTATAATGATGTGATAAAATAACATTGAACTTGTGCAATAGACTTTAAACCACCGAGTTCATTAACAGTTTCGAATGTGTGTTCGATGTATGGATGCTGTTTTTTGTTTGACAATCAGGATTATGTTGTGAATTATTTCTATTGTGCAGATCACCACTTTCATGCACAATATGTTCGTCTAATTCACTTGCTATATTTAAATATATGGTTTAAAACTATGCTGTCATCTATTTGCAGTTTTGGAGCTCTCTGAAAAATTCCAAAAACGCTTTGGTCCCTTGCGTTACTTTGTTGCTGGATTCCTTAAGTTCATGTGTTTGCCGAGGTATAGCTATGAAGTGGAATATCTTCCAGCACAAAAAGAGGATGCAGAAGGCAAGATTCGACTTGAAAAAGAAGCTATGGATATGCAAGATCTCTACACGGATGTAATGAGGAGATCTAGCAGAGAAGGAATGCCTAGAGCTTCCAGTTTATCAAGTATTGACTCTATAATGATCCCAAGTGTAGGTGAATTAGACACGTGTAGCAGCACACATGCCAGCACCGAACCGTCTGAATATGTTCGTGGAATAGATCCTAAAATGAAACGCTTGTCATCAGGAAGAAAAGATGTTACAGCGGCGTCAGAGGTTATTCATCCTCAGTCACAGTCAACAACCCCTAATTGGCCAAGGACAAGATCAAAGTCAAGGACAGATAGAGGATGGATGGGGTTGACATCTGTGCAGGATCCTCCCACTAGATGTTCATGGGGGAATACCGGTGGTCATGACAGGGAAGATATATCATCTACTGTGTCTGATCCGGGTCCAATCTGGGATGCAGGACCCAAATGGGACACTGAACCGACTGCTTGGGATGCAGAAAACCCGATCGAGCTGCCAGGTCTTCCCGAGGATATAGAGACAGGACTAAGGAAGCAGAGCATCACACCGAGATTTGAAAATAAATGGGTTTCTAGAAAAGGACATTTCCTTGGCATCATGGTCTGTAATCATGCTTGTCGGACTGTGCAGAGTTCTCAAGTTGTGGCTCCCAATTCAGAACATGACGATGGGACAATGGACATGCTCTTGGTTCATGGGTGTGGAAGACTGAGGTTACTGAGGTTTTTCATACTTCTACAGACAGGTCGTCACCTTTCTCTTCCATATGTCGAATGTGTTAAGGTAATTGTTTCTCTCGCAAGGCTCTCCTTTTCTTGCCGATTTTATTAATTTAACAGTTTTGTCCAACTGGAATGTGGTGAGGAAATGCAAATTATATATTATCGTCGATACATTATAAGTCTAGAGTAGAGTATAGTATAGTTGAAATCAAATGCTCATGACAAATTGCAGGTGAAATCAGTGAAGATAAAGGCAGGGAAAAATACGCATGACAGCTGCGGTATAGATGGAGAGCTGTTTCCATTGCATGGAGAAGTAATATCGACAATGCTACCGGAACAGTGCAGACTGATCGGTAATGCTCCTGAACGACATTCATAGTTACTAAATTTGTAAGGATGGCGCGAGAGAGAGAGAGAGAGTTTGGATGTTTATATATATACATACATCTATATGGAAGTCATCGTATTGTTTTTATTTTTGGTCGGCGTCAAGTTTACAAGTACGTATCTATGCGATACGAAGAGTAACATGACAGAATTCCATCCATCCTTTTGTGTCATAAGTTCCCTTAAACCCTAAACCCTTTTGTATATTCTTTTGTCCCCTCTTCTTTGTTTTGTTTTCTGTGTGTTTTGAATTTTATGTGTAGTATATGTGTTTTTACGGCGACGATTTGTGTTTCCTCTTTCTCTTGCGCTTGAATTTGACAATTCACTAAAGCTCTCTTTTTTTCGATCTGTAACATAATAAGATGAGTTCAAGCTGCGTCTGTGAATCTGTTAAGCTTTGTCTGCACAATTTTTTTGACTGACTCTGTTTTGAAGATGACTAGGCTATGTTTATAGACGACACTATTGAGTTATAGACCGGTTTACTGTTTGGTAACCCGAAATCTGTGGACCGGATAGGTTTAGTAAACTAGTCTATGCCTTGAAGTGATCTCAGTGGTGGACATATGAAGATCAGACACGCAATATATTTAAGGAAAAAAAAAAGAATATACTCAAAGGTTTATATTTAAAGTAAACCGGTACAACAGATTCTCTCGGTCTGACTCGGAACTTTAAATTTAGCGTTGAAGCCACACGTTCGTGATCCCATGAAAGGCAAAGGACACATGTCTTCGCGTTCAACTAACTTACTTATCCTTTTAATTTCATAAACCTTAGTTTATCCATCCATTTAATTTTCGTCCTACTTTATGTTTGTCTTGTCTCCATTTATCGTTTACACGTTTATTGATTTGTTTTCTTCTTGTATTTCGAGTATTCATGTAGCATCCACTTTTCAATCTGTAACGAAACTTAACCGAAAGAATTAGAAAGTAACCGAAACAGTTATTTTTAAAACCATTTTCAGTAGCCCCCATGGCTTCGTCTCCGGCGATCGCTGTTGCTGTTCGACTTCCGGCGTCTCACGACTGTCTCTCCCCTTCCACTGTTTTCCTTACTGTCCCTATGGCGCTCAAATCTTGCATCGTCGCACCTCTTTCGCTTTTCGTCTCTCAATCTCGAGTCAACCACTCAAGCTCAAAAGGAACTTCGAGGATTACAACGAAGATTCGATGCACGGTGTCGGTGATTTCTGCGGATCCGGTGAACGCAGACGCTGATCCTTCGTCTTCTCCGAAATCGTAAGATGAAATCGAAGCGGAAGCGATTGCTAAGGTAGGTTCTAGGGTTAGGGTAACTGCTCCGTTGAAGGTATATCATGTGAATCGAGTTCCCGAGGTAGTATTGGAAGGTATGGAAGGTAAACTTAAAGATTACGTCGCTCTTTGGAAAGGAAAAAGAATATCAGCTAATCTTCCGTACAAGGTGGAGGTCTTCAAAGAGATTGAAGGTCGTGGTCCTGTTAAATTTGTCGCACACCTCAAGGAAGATGAGTTCGAGTTCATCGAACCATAATCAAAATCAACAAAGGCAAATACATTATACATAATAATGATTTGATTTGGTCCTTGATATGGATTCTTGATTCATTAAGGATAAATTCTCCACTGCAATTGCTTAGAATTTTTCCATATCAAGATCAAAGATCCAACTTGAGTAGATTTGGAGTTTGCCATCATTGAAAAGAAAAGGTTGGATCTTGATCACGATAGATTCGTTATTTGTGATGAATTTGAGTAGAGGTATTTGTGTGGTTGAGGTACTGGTATATGATCTGGTCTATATAAATGATAAATCTTCACTCGCTGCAACTCGATTAAATCTATGGACATCTTCAGAACATGAATTTGATTTTCATTTGCAAAGGTTCTTTATTTCATGTTCGTGATGATTATACTTCTCCTTGATACGATCGATGATTCTCTATTTCCTCGTTTTGCGTTGTATCGAAGGCTTGCAGATTAAGAATAATTCAAACGCCTGTGAGCTCAATATCGAAGGCTTGCAGATTAATAAGTAGAATTACCGGTTTCGGTTATTTATTAAACCACGGTTTAGATGATTGGTCTCATCAAACGAAACCGAAACCAAAGCCAAAGAATCGGTTTATTCAAAACTTCTTCGTCTCGACGAACATTTTTCCTGTGAAGGTTTATGCGGCTATCGAATCACGATTAAGGATTAGGGAGGTCAAAGCTGTTGAAATTGTGGTCAAATTCACTTTAATTTTGGAGAAAGTGACGGAATTATTTATTTATTGTCATACTGGCCGGGTTTAATCTTTGTCATTGGTGTTTGAGAAATTTTTTTTTTTTTTTGTCAACATTGGACCACAAATGGCCGGTCCATTAGCCAAATTCTTGCAAATGCAAGCGGGGAGACTCGATCCCAGGATGTGCAAGTGCGCATGCCTCTTGTGGACTTACCACCTGCCACTCTTTTTTTGTCGACCAAAAATATTTATCCCAAAACTAGAGAAAAATTGTAAAATCAGAAACTATAAACTGATTCCCTAATACAACGAGTTAGAGTATCAGCTTTATGATTCAAAATTCGAGGAATTACATATAAAGAGCATAAACGGAAAAATCTCTTTAATCTTATAAAGTTTTCTAGGTAAAGAATAAAAGTTGACCATACATTCGGAACATTATGCTACAATATCTACTTTAAGACAATCGATGGAAATTAAACATTCCATGGCCTAAAACACAGCTTCAACTTCAGCATGAAGAGGAGAAAGACTACATCTGATAGCCAATGCGCCTGAGGAAGGACCGTTTAATGAATCAGGGAAACAAAACCAACCAATTCATGAGAAGAGATATGATACTTTCCAAGATCCTTCGACGAAACATCGATACCCCGTGAATCTTGAAATTGAAGTGGTGGGATAAGATATCACCATATAGAATCATATGACAAGGTCCCAATGTTACTTTGTGATAGCATATGACATTTAGCAGAAAACCATACTTTAGCTTCGGTTGGTGCTAATTGAATTATTGATCTTGAATCAAAATTAATATTAGAGAATGTTTTTTTGTTTCTTCCTTTCCATAAATTCCATTTGATCCATGGAAAACTTCGAGTCTCAACATTTTGAGGTATTCTCCAAAATAGATAATTTAGATTTGACCAAATGGATGAACTTGAAAATTTTT
The DNA here is from genome assembly GCA_023374145.1 of Lepidium sativum. NCBI lineage: Eukaryota > Viridiplantae > Streptophyta > Magnoliopsida > Brassicales > Brassicaceae > Lepidium > Lepidium sativum. The sequence goes on along the minus strand of JAKUCM010004284.1, from coordinate 31,616 downwards.
GTGTTGCTGGAAGAATATTCGATAAAGTCCATGTTTGTAATGGTGGGAGACATTGAAAGAGAACATGGTTAATCAATTCCCCATCATTTCCACACATACTACACAATCTATCACATTTGATACATCTATGACTAAGATTATCCTTTACTGCAATATAACCAGAAATTGCTTGCCAAATGAAGTTTTAAATTTTTGACCGACATCTCAAATTCCAAGACTAAGCTTAAAGATCTTGAAAATGAGGGCCATAATATCTATTCACCACATGAGAATTATCTTCATATACACCACCTGGGAATTAGCTTCTTCAGTCCTGTATCCTGACTTAACTGTATAGTGGTCCGTTTTCGTAAAATTTCATCCTAATAGTCTGGTTTTGACATCCTTGGTATAACCAATCCTAAAATTAGTTGCACATCACTCGAATAAAAAACTAGTATAATAATGTCTCTTTCCATGATCTTGTGGTTTGGTCTATAAATTTATCTATTGTTGGATATGGGTAAATGTTTGGCCCTATGCCAAAGGCTGACACAAGAGCACATCGAAGACCTAAGGATCATTTCAAACAGAGATCGTTGTCCCGTCTCCAATTTTCTTAGTGATTCCTTCACTTACTAATGCTCTAACAGAGATAATACTCTTTTTTTGTCCCATATAGTTAAATTACAAAATTGATTTAGTTATTTGTAATATTAGAGAATTTTTCAGGAATCATTCATTTGTATATTATAGACCACAACATTTTTTTATACAAATGTGATAGATTAAGGGGGTGTATTGAATCATGAATTTTAAATTATTGTGAATGATTTAGATTTTATGAAATTTTGGATGATTTTAGATTAGTTCATAGAAGTTCTTATGATATGCGACAAAACTCCACATAAAACCATGAATTTTTTATTTTTGTGTGTTTTAATTATAAAAATCATCTAAATAACTCTAGAATCACAGAGAATCACCAAAAATTGTATCTTTAATTTTTTCTAATAACAATGGATATGATATTATTTTTTAAAATAACTAGTTTAATAACACTTGATTTAGAAGATTTTTGAAATTCTTATTTGAATAACTGGTGATTTTTCATTTGAACTTTTTTTTTTGTCAACTAGTCTACTCGTTTTTAAATCCCCTCCTACTACTCCAGATAGAGGGTTCGATCTCTGGTGCCTTGAGAATTTGTAAAGTGACTACACCACTGGGTCACCTGTCCTCGACATTTGTCATCTGAACTTATATCACTTAAAATCAATATTTCAATATATCTCTTCAATTGAAAAACAAATAAAGTGTCTAAGCGGACAACTATTTTTCTTACACTTAATATTTATAAATAATTTTAGAATAAAATCACAATATAAAATTTCTAATTGTGTTATATATTGAAAAAGTCGTATCAACTGTTTATAATAAGTTTATAATATAGAATTATTTATTTATGAGGATACAATGAAAGATTTTATTGTGTTATACATAAAAAACATTACATATGAATAATCCGGACAATTACTATCTTATATATTTCAAAATTTTAAAATTAAAAACCATAATATAAAAACATTATAATAGAAAAATGTCACAAAGTAGCAATTTAAGTTAATACATTTTTATCCATTTGTTTAATATATGAGTTAGAATTATTTTTCAAATTTAGAAAATGATAGTTACATAATCTTAATCTAGTGGCATGTAATAAGTTTGTAGAAAACAAATACCATCGTATACTTATAAATCGAATTTTACACTTTGCAGTATATAAAAGTTAGACTAATTGGTCTGTGCCCCAATATTGATAAACATAAAAAAATAATGGTTACTATAAATCTCTTTATATATCTACCTTTTCTGCATTATTATGTCACAATATGAAAAAATAATTAAAAAAAATACATCTTTTGTTTACTATATTTGTTGATGTTTTTTTTTTGTTAGCGGCAAATTATATTGGGCTACAACTGAATGGCCCAATATCCAAATTCCTACATAATGTAGGTGGGAGGACTCGATTTCTAATTGTGCAAATGAACTGTCTTATGTGGACTTACCGCTGATCACTAGGGTAAGAGCCATTTGCATTTGTTGATGCTTTAGAACTGTTTATTTATTTTAAAATAGGTGTTTTTGTTTTTAATGTATTTTCGATCTAACTTTTCCTCTTTTTACCCTTATTTCTTTTTCAAAATCTTTTTATATATATTGCAGTAATAAAATAAGGTATAATATCATTTCAACATTAATGTTTCCATCTTCCCCACAATCTTTTTAACTATTATTTTTTATCAACGATAGATTATATTGAGTTATAATTGGTCGACCTAGTAGCCAAATTCCTATATAATATAGGCAGAGATTTGATCTCTAATTATATAAATAAATTACCTTAAATAGATTTACTGCCGACCACTAAACTAATAACTATTTGATTTTTTTCAACTAATTAGAATCAAGTCATGTTAAAATTGACAAAAAAAAAACTCGGTTAATATTAAGTAGAAAGAAAGAAAAAGGAGAAACAAAAATCTTGATAAAATAATAACAAACCGAATTGAATAAAAATGGGAGGATTCGGGAAGGGTCCGTTTTAACATCATAAACGGAGCCGTTTAGCGAAAAGTGACACTTTTCATGCGATTTTACTCTCTTCACTCTTCTTCTTTCTGACTCGATACTCTCTCAGTCCTCCTCCGACCATCAATCTTCCAGATCTTTTTCGATTTCTTTGTAAGTATTTCTATGAAGGATTGGATCGTCCCTCTGCATTTGTTCGAGTTTTTTTTAGTTCCCAAAATTGCCCTAAAATTTCACGATTTCAAAGTATGTTTGTGTGTTTTTTTGTGCGTTAGGTTGGTTGCTTTCTCCGTTATTTTTATGTATGTTTTAGTGCTTGATCGGAGTCTCTTGTAGCGAGGAGCTTGTTTTCTGAAAATTTCGGACTGTTGGATTTACTTGTTTATGTGTGGATGATGCTGTAGGTTCACGATGAGTTCTAGGGCTGGTCCAAAGTCTAAGGGAAAGAATGTATCACAGGGAAGTACAAACCCAGATGTCGAACAGTTGGTGCAAGGTTTTGCAGGAGCGAAATTGGCTCCTTCACAAGATGATGGGGGAGATTGGGAGGTCATTTCCAAAAAGACTAAGAAGAAACCTGGAAACGCTTCCGAAAACTCTTGGGTTTCTCAGTCTCCCAACCCTCCTAGAGCTTGGGGTGGTCAGCAACAAGGAAGGGGTTATAACGTTTCTGGGAGAGGTAATGCCAATGCTTGGGGAACACAAGGTACTGGTCGGGGAATTGGTCGTGGGCAAGCATTGAACAACAGAGGATATGATAACAACACTGTGGCTCCCCCATCTGTGACTCGCCCTCCATTGGTAGGAGGCTGGAATTGGCAGGCTAGAGCAGGTTCAGCTCACCAGACTGTTAACCAGGAGGCCCCAGACTTGGATGATGATGTGGATAATGCTTCTGAAGAAGAGGATGATTCTGATGCTTTGGATGACTCTGATGACGACCTTGCGAGTGATGATTATGACTCAGATGTGAGTCAGATGAGCCATGGGTCACGGAAGCAGAATAAATGGTTCAAAAAGTTTTTTGAAAGCTTGGATAGCTTGTCGATTGAGCAGATAAATGAACCACAGAGGCAGTGGCATTGTCCAGCTTGTCAGAATGGACCTGGTGCCATTGACTGGTATAACCTGCAGCCTCTTCTAGCTCATGCAAGGACAAAGGGAGCTAGACGAGTCAAGCTCCATAGAGAATTGGCTGAAGTTCTAGACAAGGATCTGCAGCTTAGAGGAGCATCTGTCATTCCATTTGGTGAAATTTACGGGCAGTGGAAAGGCTTGGGTGAGGAAGAAAAGGATCACGAAATTGTCTGGCCTCCAATGGTCATTATAATGAATACTAGGCTCGACAAAGATGACAATGATAAGGTGAAGTTCTCTTTTTTGTTTCCTTTTTTGATTTCCTTATTTCTGATCATTAATTTTTTGTTTCAGTGGCTTGGTATGGGCAACCAGGAGCTGCTGGACTACTTTTGCAAGTATGATGCTCTCAGAGCACGTCATTCTTATGGACCACAGGGACATCGTGGGATGAGTGCTTTGATATTTGAGAGCAATGCCACTGGCTATATTGAGGCTGAACGTCTCCACAAGGAATTAGCTGAGCAAGGGTTAGATAGAAACGCATGGGCTCGTCGCTGCAATCTGTTTTCTGCAGGTGGTGTTCGCCAACTATTTGGCTTCCTTGCAACCAAGGAAGACCTGGACATATTCAATCAACACTGCCATGGTTCTCTCTTAATATTTGTTGTCAATATTTTTCATTGGGATTTAGAGTTTTGTTTGCCCTTGTCATCTTCTTACGTACTTATTTATGATCTATTAGGCAAAACAAGGCTAAAATTTGATATGAGATCTTACCAAGAAATGGTTGTAAAAGAGCTAAGGCAGATGTCTGAGGATAATCAGCAGCTGAACTATGTGAAAAACAAGCTCACAAAAGAGCACAGGCAGCGTAAGGAGCTTCAGGAGTCTATAGAAGTTATGGGTGAGAAGCTGCGGAAAACTGCAGAGGACAATCGGATTGTGCGACAGAGAACAAAGATGCAGCATGAACAGAACAGAGAAGAGGTATGTCTCTTCCTCAAAAACACACAAACTTGTAATTATGTATTTACCAGACTGATTCACCTTTTTGATCACATCTCCAAAATAAAACCCGGGAAGATGGATGCACAAGATAGGTTTTTCAAAGAATCAATCAAACAGATACACAAGAAAAGAGATGCAAAGGAGGAGAATTTCGAGATGTTGCAGCAGCAGGAGCGCGCTAAGGTTCAGGAGAAGACCACTCATCCCTCTAGCAACTATGATTACCGAAAGAGGTATTCTTACATTTCATAATCCTGCTTTTTGATTTCAGACACAAAGTGTAAACTAAATTCTTGTGGTTTTGATTCTTCTGCAGAGCTGAGGAAGTTTCAAGCTTCATAAAGTCTCAAGAGAAAGATATGGAGGAGTTTGTGGAGGAGAGGGAGAAGCTGATAAAAGAGCAAGAGAAGAAGATGACAGAGATGAAGATGAGGCATTACGAGGAGATGCTTGATTTGGAGAGAGAGTTTGACGAGGATTTGGAACAGCTCATGAACAAGCATGGCCTTCACGAGGCAGATGACTGAGACCACCAGTCCCGTTCACAAAACTAGTTTTGCTTTTGGGTATGTCGGCTAATATGAGGAGATTCTAACAAAGAAAACAAAACTTTGTTCTCCATTCTAGTAGGGAAAATCTAATAGACTATGTTAAGATGGTCCTAAGGAACAAAACTTTGTTCTCCATTCTAATAGGAAAAATCTAATGGACTCTAGTTCATGTGACCAAAATCAAGTTTAATTAAGTAATTTGACTTTTGGTAAAATCTCTAATGGTGAGGTACTAGATCAAATTCATGATTTGTAATTGTCATATATAGACATTGGTATCGAATCTTATGGGGTGTAATTAATACTTTCGAAAAGTTTGGGCAAGAGTAGTAAAATATCTAGAATATAGATGACTTGATACGCAAATATACCTTAGTCAGAAGAGACGTGGTGGTGATCAATTAAAGTAAAATTACACTGCTACTCGCAATTGCATTGGAAGAGCTTCGTCACGACTCATCACACAGCATCAATCTTTTGTTTATTTATTATTCTTTTCAGATAAATAAATATAATTTAAATAGAGAGATCCCATAAATATCTCTTTTTTATCAAACTCTGCTTTCACAAATCGTTTTTGGCGAAGTCACATCTCAGCTTGCTTTGACTCCGTAGTAACGAAACCACTCCTCCTCCTCGATTCACTCAATATGGCCCCGCCGGTAGTACAAACGGCAGCGGTGGCTGAAGCGGCTGGCGGCGACGGTGCTCAACCACAGCAGCAGCGAGGGATTGGTTCCACGATTTCCGGAATCATTAGAATCGCTGTCTTCTGGTATTTTGCTTCCAAGTTCTTTTCACCTAAACAGAAACCTATGGATCCTTCCTCTCCGTCTCAGTTCATGACCAATTTGTTTCACAAGGGAGAATCATTGGTAATTTTTTTCTAGATGAGCAACTTCGATTCATATTTCTTCTGCAATTGGATTTATTACCCTGTTTTCTCTGCTAGTTTAATCTTTTGTAAGACGTAGCGTTTGTTCTGTAAACATCTTTTTTGTTAGGTGCTTTATGGTTGTGTAAGTATGACAATTGTTTGATTAGAGAATTAGGGTTTAAAGATTTGATTTTTTTTGCTTATGATTGCTATTTAGTCTGATTCTAAATCAATTAATCTTTTCGTCTCCAGGATATGTGGTTTTATCTTTCAGAGTATGAGAAATTTAATGACTTTGGCAATGAAGCTGCACTCATCTGGCATGAGACTAATATCCCTTATGCCGTATGGACACCAGCGAGTATTAGGACCCTGTCAACAAAGTATTATCCATCTGAGGTAAAACTCTCATGCTTGACTATTTGATAGAGTTTGTTTCTTCAAATTCCTTCCTTAAATATTACTTCTATTATCATGCATTGAGTTACAAATTCTTTTTTTTTGTTCCAGACACTACAGAATAACGGAAGTCTGTATGCTCATGTCTTCTTTGCTCGATCTGGATTTCCCATTGACCCAAGTGACCCTGAATACCAATCTCTCAATACTTTCTCCAGGATACACCGTAAGACCAGTCCATTTATTCAACAATTATGATTTAGCTTTCTCTATTAGCTGAGTTGGACCTTTTTTCATTATTACAGCTGTTGCGACTTACTTTCCAAAGCGAAAAGTTAATAAAAAGAAGAGTCTTTTGGGAAATCCGAAAGATTCTGCTGATTCCCAACCAGAAGTTGAGGTATGTCTCTGTGAAAGTTTTCTCTGAGAATATATTGCATAAAAATCTATGTTATTGTCTTGAAACTCTGATGAACTCAATAGATACATGATGAAAAAACTCCAATCCACTTTGCAGACAGTTATAGATAAGAACGCGGATGACAAGGAAGAGGTCCCTGTGCAATATGTATCCCTCTGGAAACCAAATGTCACGATTAATCTGGTTGATGATTTTACTCGGTAAGTTGGTTCTGGTGTTTTGTGTAGTGTAAACAAAAATAAGATTCTAGAACCCTCGGGAAGAGACACTTAATTACACATATTAACTCTGCGTATAACCTTAAGCAACCACCGGGAAGAGACACTGATTTCCTTCATGATAAACGTATATTTTTGAAACAAGGGTTGCTTAGTGGCATGGCATGCCTGCTCTTCGTTTTCACTGTGTCAATATTGAATTTTGATGACTCCATACTGGTACACTAATATCTGCTTTCACTTTCACGACAGCTATTCACAGAATGGAGTACCACCAAACATTGCTCCTCGTATCCTTCAATTACTTTTGGCAAAAGGATTTAATGCTTATTATTATTTGCATGTTACACAACTCTTGCTGCATATGTTTTTTTTTTTCACTATTGAAGGCTATGCTTTATCTTCCATGCCTTTTCTAGCATAGCTGGTTCAAACTTTGTAAAAGTTAAGGCTGAAAATTTTAATATATTATGTAAGAGGTTGTCCTTTTGGCATGCATTTTCAGGTGTGATTGCCTACTTGTCCAATATGTGTTATGCTGTACTTAACTTAAGATTTTCAGACTTACGGGTAGAACCTAGCACAGGAAATTACTATCCTACAATTTACTTCAATGAGTTTTGGCTACTAAGGGAGAAGTTGATTCCGATGAATGAGACAGTCTCAGAAGTACCACTTAATTTGGAAATAAGCCCCATAAGCATGATGAAGTGGCAACTGTTTCAGCAAGTTGATCAGTCTTTCCAGATGCAGCGTAGCTATGGGAGCATGCTTGATGGTGAATCTGACGAACTAAAGGTAAATCTGGTCAAATTATAGTAAATCAGCATATTCTGTCACATGAACGTATGTTGTTCTGTTAGCTTTTGAATCTGGTAGTCGGATATATTCTTTTGATTATTGTCTTTACATGATTCTGTTCTGCTTGGAGATGATTGTAATACTTCTTTTGATGTGTAATTAATTTGTTACAGAGGGTATTTTTGGAAGGTAATCCCTATCTCTTGGGCATCACGATGTGTGTCTCGATGCTTCATTCAGTGTTTGACTTCCTGGCATTCAAAAATGGTAAATAAGACCCACATCTTTGATAACGGTTGTAGGAAAATCTATAGAAATTTACTTAACCTACCTTGTAGATATCCAATTCTGGAACAAAAACAAATCTATGGAAGGACTGTCTGCAAAGTCTGTGGTACTAAATTTTATCTGTCAGTTCGTCATCTTCCTCTACCTGCTTGACAACGACACTTCATGGATGATACTGGCTAGTTCCGGAGTCGGTGTTTGCATTGAATTTTGGAAAATAGGGAAAGCCATGCGCATAGAGGTTCTTGTTATATCTACATATTTATTATTAATATTGTTGCTTATCATATGCAGCCTTCTCAAACAATTAAACTTACAGGTTGATCGAAGTGGAATGATTCCACGGTTGAGGTTCCACGATCGTGAGTCCTATGCAAGCAATAAAACCAAGGAGTATGATGACATTGCCATCAAATTCTTATCCTATGTGCTACTCCTCCTTGTCATTGGCTTATCCATATATTCTCTTGCTTATGAACGTCACAAGAGCTGGTATTCGTGGATCCTGTCTTCGCTAACAAGCTGTGTCTACATGTTTGGTAAGAGCAATTTACCATCCTCAAAAAATAAAATAAATGACAACTCTTTCTGAAAAACTGTTTTGAGCTTGGAGTATTTTATGTTTTGCAGGTTTCATCATGATGTGTCCTCAGCTATTCATTAACTATAAGCTAAAGTCAGTGGCACATTTACCATGGAGACAGATGACTTACAAGTTCCTCAACACCATTATCGACGATCTGTTTGCATTTGTCATCAAAATGCCGATTCTACATCGGCTTTCTGTATTCAGAGATGGTGAGTAAAATCCATCGAAATTTTCTCTCAACTCGGACTCAGATTTCAGAAACAGGCTTATATAATGGATCTCTATGTGTTCTGTCTTTCAGATGTGATATTCTTGATATACTTATACCAAAGGTGGGTTTACCCTGTGGACAAGACACGTGTTAACGAGTTCGGTTTTGGAGGTGAAGATGAAGCTGCAGAGAAGAAGTTGATCTCTGAGAAAGATGAAGAAGACAAGAAAACAAACTAATCTCTTCTTCCTTTTTTTTCCTTCTATGATTCTCACGCTCTAAACAGATTTAAATTATAGATGTTTTTTGTTCAAGTTTTACTGTTTACTTTCATAAATTTTATATCAACTCTTTTTGTTTATGTAAGAACTAAGAAAGTATTTTTCACTACAGAACTAACGTAAATCCATTTGATAAATTTTCAATAGTTAAGTGCTTAATTCCAGTTAGTCAGAAAAACTTGTTGAAAGCAGAATTAGACTGAACAGAAACAGAAGTTCTATCATATAAAATGTTTGGTATACAAGTCTGTAAAACTGAAAAGTTTAGTTATTCATTGACTTTGAGTAAAAGCAGCACCAATGTTGAGGGTGTTCCTCATAGTTCTACGGCCAATTCCTCCATTGCCATTTCCTTTCCTCATCATTGCCACAAATTCTCCATAGTCTATTTGTCCATCCTATAAAAGCAACAACCATAAACATTCTTCCAAGCTCCTTCATTCTAGAAACAGTAAAAAAGATGTATGTCCCAATAATACTCACATTGTTTTGATCAATGTCTTTGATAATTTCATCAAGATGTGTATCTTTTATACCAAACTCCTTCCAAGCTTGTTGAAGCTCGTCAATAGTGATGTAACCACTTGAATCTTTGTCAAAGAAGGAGAATGCAGCCACTAGATTTTCCTCTCTCTCCAGTTTATTCAAGTGCATTGTTGCAGCTAAGAACTCTCCGTAGTCAATTGTTCCACTTCCATCAAGATCAGCCTGACAAACACACACATACACATTGAGAAGATGGTATTGAATAACATGTTAAGCTCTAGCAAGATGTTAAACGTGAAAGCTAATAAGAAAAGAGTTGTTAGTTTACTGCATGCAAGAGTTCTTGGATCTCTGATTCCATAAGCTCTGACCCAACAGTTTTCACAACGACTTTTAACTCTTCAAATGTGATGAACCCACTGTTATCTGTGTCTATCATTTTGAACAGTTCTTTGAGCCCACCGATTTCATCCTCAGACAGTCTCTCCACAATTATCCGTAAAGACATCTTCTTAAGCTTGTTCATTGCAGAGAACTTTTTGAGGCGGGATAATACCGCACAGTCCAAAGGTTTATCTGGAGCAATCTTATCATCCACAATCCACGGGTGACCTGACCAAAAACATGTGAATGAATCAGCTTTCCAAGACAATAAATTCATCTACTTTTGCGAACACAACAACTTACATAACACTTGATGAGCAGTTATCCTCTTTTTTGGGTTACTCTCGAGCATTTTCTTGATAAGATCTTTGGCACTCTCTGAAATGGTAGGCCAAGGATGGGTTTCAAAGTCCAGCTGCTTTCCCTGCAAAATCGTTCTGAAGATGCCCATTTCACTTTCTGGATACAAAATAGAACACATGAGGAGAGGGTAAGCACTTGATGTCCATACACACTGCGAATCAATCATCTCAGAAGAAGAAGAAAGAGAGAGAGAAAGAAAGAAGCCATTGGAAATCTACCAGCCCAAAAAGGAGGAAAGCCACATAAGAGAATATAGAGGATAACACCAGCACTCCATACGTCACACTCACGGCCGTAATGCTTATGTAAAACCTCAGGTGCCACATAGTAGGCGCTACCGACAAGTTCCGAAAGCGTATCGCCTGAAAAAAGTAGAGCTTCATATCAAACTAACTCAACTATACAAACTCACAGTCACATCATTTGATCTTAAGCAACGTGTCAATGTTCTCTTTCAAACATTACTAATAGATTTTGCTGAGCTAATCACATATATCGTATTTATAGATCCAGTAATTCGAGTAAAACCATCCAGTTTGATCATTCTAAAGAACATCGAGCTAAAAGCTGAAAAATCAAATCACAGTATGATGCTTCTTCCAGTTTTTAACACATTACATATGGCCGTGATTAAATCAAATCTTTAGTAAGCAGCTGCATATTTTTCTATTGTTTTTGACAAAAAAAATCATCAGGTAACGATTATGTACATACTCATACATCACCAACACAATTAGATCAAACCAAGAACAAATTCAGACCTGGTTTGGAGAAAACAGAGAGGCCAAAATCGGTAGATTTAAGAGAAGCATCTTCATCAGAAGAAGTAAACAAGAAATTCTCAGGCTTAAGATCTCTATGCATAACCCCAAGAGAGTGACAAGACTCAACGACCCCAACAATAGTCTTCATGAGCTTAACAGCTTCTCTCTCGCTGTAATGACCTCTCTTTACAATTCTATCAAACAGCTCACCGCCTTCGCAGAGCTCCATCACAAGGTGCACGCTTTTCGAGTCTTCGTAAGTACCTTCTATCCGGACAACGTTGGGGCATTCGCACAAGTGATGCATTATCTGGACCTCCCTCAAAACATCATCGTAATCCTCCTGACAAAGGAGCTTCCTTTTGGGTATAGATTTGCAAGCAAGCTTTTGACCAGTCTGTTTATGGGTACAGAAAAAAGTGGTTCCGAATTGGCCTTGTCCAAGCACATGACCAATAAAGTAATCATCTTCCACGTTTTTGGTCCTGTAAGGAAGAACCCATCTGGTCCTTGGTTTGTTCGTCGCCATTGTTGAGAGCCCTGATTGCTTCTGGGTTTCGTTTAAGAAAAGGAATAAGCAGAAGAAGAGAAACTGTTGGATGAGGTGAGAAACTGAGTTTAACGCATTGAAGAGAGAGGGAAGTCAAGAGTTAGGAGAGAGAAACCATTGCTTAACCCCTTTTATGGAGAATGATTGATATTTTTTTCCGACAGGAGAATGATTCATTATATTAGCTATTAGATATTTTTTCCCACATAAAATGAATTTTTTTTATTTGGTCACAAGACATAAAAGTATAAAACCAAATTTTGGGAAGTATAACAAATTCAATGAATATATTAATTGAATGAAAAAAGAAAAGTAATTTGCTTACTATATGAAAAAATACTTTCTTATTTATTAGTTACTCATGTGTCCCAAATTATAAAAGAAAATATTTGTTCCGAATTATATTTATTAATTGGTGAATAATTATTATATAATTTTTTTTGTCAACATTAGACCACAAATGGCCGGTCCATTAGCCAAGTTCTTGCAAATGCAAACGGGGGATTCGACCCCATGATATGCAAGTGCGCATGCCTCTTGTGGATTTACCACATACCACTAGGCTAAATGACACTTGCAATAATTATTATACAATTAAAATATTTATTTTAATTAAAAAATTAAAACTTAATTATTTTTAATATATGTGTAAAAGTCTCAAAACATTATATAACTTGAAAAAGACGAAAGGAATAGTAATTATTGTATTCCACATATATATAAAACTAGTCAAATATATCAATCAAGTATATAAATGGAAAATTATGTATTATCATCCTACAATTTTTCTATTTTCCTATTGTATAGTAAATTCAAATACTATAATTGTTTTATATACATAATCTCCTTTGTAAGTGGCAATGCATTTAAAATTACAATATTGACTTAACTTTTAAGAAATAAAATGATTTGATATCTAAAAGTATAGTCTGACTAGTTGATAAAAAAGAAATTTGTGAAATAAAAAATTTCCAACGATATTTGTGTAATAATTTAATATTAACAATAGAAATTTTCAAATTCATATAATTTTTGTGTGGATAGCACTACTTGGTACTTAGGTAGATAAATGCAAATACGTCCTTTACTCTCTTATAGCTCATAAAAGTTTAAGCTATATTCCTATTTTCCTAAACCTTAATAATCATTTCTCCTAAGAAAACTATATTCATCAATCTGAAATAAAATAAAATAAAAGAACAAGTGGATTTTCTTTTACAAGCATTCTTCTTGGTGTCTCTGCCTCTCCTTTTGTTTTTGTTTGTTTACTTTTATAACCATGTGCTTATCAACATAACAGCACGTTTTAATATCAAAATTGACCTTTTTTGTACTTCTTCTTCTTATAACATCATGAGTGACTACAAATGAGAGATCATAAACTCATTACATTTAATATGACAAAAAGGTCCATTAAATTTCAAAACTTATCAAACACTTAATTTATTTAGTTTCAAATTAATAATCAAACTTTTAGTTGATTTTCAAAATAAATTTTTATTTTTAAATTTACCATCTTGTTTTACCCCGTCATAAATTCAATTAACGGAAATTTGCAACCCCGTTTAATATTGTTAATAAATTCTGTTTAATGAAACTCTGCTTTTATTTATTAGTAAAACTAATGAAAAATCGACAAAAACAAATAAAAAAATAGCGCCTCTCTTCCACCTTCTCTTCTTTTCTCTACCAATTTCATTCCGCAATTGGCATTCTTGATTTCGGCTCTCAATCACTTCAAATTTTCCAGATTTTGGCTATCAATCTGAAGAATCTGAATTCTTAGTCACTTCAGATTTTCCAAGTTCATCATTAGTTATGGAACACTGCAACTTCTCCGTTGTGGTTTTCACTGAATCTCGTAATAGGATGTCGTGGCACCTGCATGTCTGCAAACAACAATAAAGCAGATGAAAAGTGTTAAGCAAAAAATATTAGCTGAACTTATAAATCCTACAATTTGACACAATTTAGTATTATCCTAAATGCCTAACAATGTAAAGAGTAAACTTAATGGACATAAAAGAATCAAGTTTAGGGTATAGATCAAAACTGGACAAAGGCTAAATCCTTGAGCTCCTGAAGCCATCTCTTTTCAAGGCCATGAAGTCACTTTCCATCTAAATTCACAAAACGGTTCAGTATCCTATAAGCAAAAACGTTTTGAAACTATTCTCGTTTTGCTTTGTGCTGGATTCAAAACCACTTTACAAATAAATAGATTGAAACAATTAAAATAGCTTGAAGTCTAGTGCTGGCTAAGGGAGACCATATTAAAGAACTATCAACCAAAATATAAGAAATTTAGTTACTGTTTGGAAAAATTATTTGAAAGCAGCAAGTTATATAGAACCTACCAGGGATGCATGTTTGAAACGAACAATTGTCAAGATCGGAAAAGCATATGAAGAATCTATTAATCTTCTGCTGCGAGTAGCTCAAATAGCTCACTTCCTTGTCAAGCGAAAGAAATTCAACTGACACACATTTATCTCCTGCAACTTGAAGCAAAAGATTCATAACTGAGAAAACAAGTTAAACCACTAACACATATAGTGTTTAACACATTTTACTAACTATAGGAGTGTTTCTTGTATCATCATTCATATCCTTCGGGAAGCAGGAACTGAGCACGATTATTTTCCTCATAATGTTTCTAGCTTCCCATGAGTATAATCCTCAATCACACGATACACATGATAACTTCAGATCTATGAAAAATACAGTATGATTAACGAGTATGAAATTAATCAAAAAACTGTGAAGAATTAGATAGATGAAGAGACGACAAGAGATAAACCTACTGAGAGCCAAAATCAAGAATGCCAAAGAAGTGGAATTGGCAGAGAAAAGAAGAGAAGATGGAAGAGAGCTTCTGTATTTTTATCTGTTTTTTGTCGATTTTCTATCAGTTTTACTAGTAAATGAAAAACGATATTAAAGAGGGCTACACATTCAAGTTAGTTGAATTAACGGGGTAAAACAAAATAGTCGACATGAGGTTTATTCTAACATTAACTAAAAGTTTAATGATTAATTTGGAGCTGAGTGAATTGAGTGTTTAATCTACTCTTTTTAACAACTTCAGAGTTTAATAGACTTTTTCCCGAATAATAATAAAAAAAAACCTAGCATATACATCAAAAACAAACACAATTCTACATTATAAAATTCGAACAAAACAAATTTTCTTCAAAACCAAAAATGTTTAAAACGACTTATGTGTACAACTGAATCAATCTCTGGTAAAGAAGGTACAGAACATTTGTAGAGCTTTTCGCGAGGTTAGAGTTTATATGAAATGAGATGTAAAACAATAATTATGAGGACGACCATTCTGGTCTTAAAGTGTCGGCTTAATTCTCGATCATGAAGCTTGACCTAATCTATCATCATTTCTGGTTCTGAGCCGCCTGTTCAAGATGAAACAAAGCAAACTATGAGAGTTTTTGAGGATAAAAAAGAAGCACAAATGTAAGTTTCTATGAATCAACAAGAATATGAGGAAAGTAGAACATTACCTTTCGCAGTCTTTGCATGACTTCGTCTTCATAAGCTTGATAACCAGCACCTACTATGTTGCTTTGAGGCTCCGCCTCTGCAGCTTTCTTAGCAGTAACGAAGTCAGGTTGGGCTGCTCTCTGGAGAGGAACAACTAGCAATGGATTAGAGAGATCGCCACACAATGTTCTTGTCGCTGCAACCTATAAGAAGAACAATTTTTAAAAAAAAAAATCTATACAACGAAAAGGAGAAACCAAGTTTGCAATAATGATAATAATACTCACAGCTCCATCTTTTGTAGCCATTACTATAAGAGCAGAGCATTTCTTCTTGGTACTTCTGATAACAACATCTTCAACCTCACCAAACTCTGAGAAGACTTCTCTGAGCCTTCCTGCTGTATAACCTTCACCAATTCTTTCCCAAGAAACCTTCAACATTCTTTCTTTATCAAGTTGAACCTTAGCCCCAGCTCTTGTTCCAGCTCCAGCATTAGCATTACTTCCATCTACACCACTCTCTGGAGTTTCAACACCAACTTTCTTCTTTGCATGTCTTGCTCGTATTCTCTCTATTTCCTCCTTAAGCTTCCTTGCGATTCTCTCTTCTTCATCATATTCCTTAGACACAGGATCAGGAGAAAAAGCAGAACGCTCCCGTGCTTCCAGATCTGACATCATTTTGCGCCTCTTGGAATCTACTTGCGATTTCTTCATTTGCTTTTCACGCTGGACTCTAAGAAGATCGTCAAACAGCTTCCGAGCTTTCTCGTCTTTGAGAACCTCATAAGATGTCTTGAGCCTTTGAAATTTCTCATGAGCATCGGGATCATCTGGGCGTTTGTCAGGATGCAAGTCCAGAGCTTTCAACTTGTATGCTTTTGCAATCTCCTTCTCACTAAGCTTCAGAGCTTCCTCTCCAGAAGGTAAACCTAGAACTATGTAGTGATCGACAAAACCCTCCATTTTCTTTATAGTTCTTCTTCTTTTCTACTGCAGAGAAGCAAAAAAGAATGAGTAATCTAATTGAAGGTGTACAGTACCAGAAAATGCAAGTGACCCGCAAACTCTGCAAGATATTGTAAAGGCTTTAAAACACCATAGAATGTACAAGTAAAATAGATAACGAACAACCATAACCATAAAGTGCAGGTCAGGGTCTTTCTTGCTCACTACCAAGCCATCAAGCTTAAAAAAGCTTGAAAGAGCTTACAAGAGATAAACAGTCAAATGCAAAGAGGATAAAAAGCAGATGATATGCATCTAGCAATGGTCTCTAAAACGCAATTCACAAAGAGAGACATAGTTTGTATAAGACACCTTAATATTCGGTGGAGCTTTTTCAAATTTAGAGCGATCTATTCAAATTTTTTATACCTATCAAGCATCAAAGACAACAGTTAAAGAATTATCAAAAGCTATGAAGTCGGAATTTAACCTAAAAAACAAAAACTTTGTTCTTTACTTCCGAATCAATTACGATTCGCAGCAATCACAAACATAAATCTTATTGTGTCATATCAACGTACCTTTCCGATTCCTACCTTTAAATTCTGTTGAATTCCTCTGGGAAATACACCAAGAACTAAAACAAAATCCGATGAGAATTGTCCCCGAATAAAGTGAAATCCTTACGAACCAAAGGAAACCCTAGAACTGAACTTCGAAATTATCAAGGAAGAACAATGAATCGGAGAAAAAAGAGAGAGCAGCTGTCGAGCAATCGAGTTACCTTTGTGAGGGAATTAGAAACTATGAAAGAAGATTAAGAAGAATCAAGCATCTCTACGAAGACTAGGAAGAGATTTTGTTTAGGGCTTGGCCAAGCTCAATTTTTTAAAACTGGATTTATTGAACTAAACCACGAACCAGCCGGTTCTGGATTGATGATAAGAATGTCTCAAACTGTACCGTTGGTTTAACACTATTATTATGCTGCTGGGTGATTTTTTTAATTGATTTTTAAATAATATCTTTTATGATATATGTTGTTTGTATATATAGCCTGTATAGTTTGGTATCCAAAATCAAATTTTGACATTTTTATCTAATTTTGTATAATTTATCTTAATATAATTTAGCAACAAAAACTTGAACATATGGTAAAATCTCCATATAGAGGGAGAAAGAAGAAAAATTACTCAAAAGCTTCATTGTTGAAAAAGAGTCACCAGAGAGAATATACAGCAAAAGAACTACTATTAAAGCATCTCTACCTTCAATTTCACTTTAAACTTGTTCTATATGATAACTTACTTAAGTCCTACCTGTTCCTAAGCATTTCAGATGCTGCTACTGATCTCTACTCTCTTTGTTTTTTTTTTCTGGATTTATCAGAAACCCTGTACATATCTCTAAGGGATTCTATGTAAATGGAATAGGGACGACTAGTTAGAGCTGAATCACTGATCAATCTGTGCCAAGTATCTTCACGGGTATAGCCAATTGGGTAGATTCTGTCTCTGAAGAGCATGGATAGTGTTTGATATTTCCGTTAGCTGCTGCTCCGCTTTGGCTTTCCAAGTCATCAATTCCTTCAAGGTTTCCTGTACAAAGAATTATTCTCAAATATTAATTCCTTAAAATCAAGTAAGTAAATGCATATCAGACAACGCAGTCTGTGGTAGTGACCGAAACAAAGACTTTGAGAAAATGGACAGTGGTAACATGACATCTACTCAGAAATAGCGAAGGTTTAGATTAGAGGCTAGGGAATTTTCCAAAATGGATCATCAAGTTCAGCTGAAACACCAGACCAATGCTACTCGCATGTTTAACAACCCTCACCTGAGACAGGATACTTGGGTCATCAATATCTGATTTTGGACCTGCAGTCATCGAAGAACCTGGAGTCGTATCAGCTTTGTCCTGATTTGAACTTCTTGAGTCACCTCTGTTCATGCAGCTAAACAAAGAAGCAAAATATAAGAAAAAGAATAGACCATATACAGCCTACTTTTAGATCCAAGAAAAACAAACAACTGCTCTAACCTCTCTGTCCTTTGCATTTCAATATTAACTAATGACTGTTCCTCATAACAGGTATGGTCTTGAACAGAACTCTTGCAAGGATTTGGTTGGAGCAAGTAGGTTTCCGGCCTGACAGCTTCTGGTAAACCATCAATAAGGTCATCCCATGGTTCAAAACCATTCCCCGTAAAATCATCCAAGTTGGCAGTCTTCAACATATGTTCCCAACTTTCAGGAGCTGGACTGAATGATGTGCTCCCATTAGCCTGCAGATTGTTCAGCGAGTTTGAAATTCCCACCAACTGCTGTTCTACTTTATTTTTCCACGAAATCATTTCTTTGAACATACACTGCAAAAATTGTAAGATATTGTGGACAAAAGCTTTATCAGGTTAACATCATCCCTAGTCAAGAAGCTTCTAATACTTGCTACTTGTTTTTAGTCTCAACCTGAGTTGAAGTCAACGAATTTGAGATCTCCACAATTTGCTTATCAGTATTTACCCTCCAACTCATAAATTCCTTGTATAGTTTCTGATGAGAAATGCAAACAGAAAAGTTTTGAATTGCTTATCTTAACACATTCATCGGACAGAAAGAAAAAAATGATCTCAAAGTCACCTCAGTTGCATCAGCATGATCTGGTAATTTTTGCTTGGATTTAAGTTCTTTAATATCACTGCTTACCACAAAAGAAATGAGATCTCACGCGCAAAGAAAGCAAATATAGAAGCTCAGAGTATTACAAGCATATATTACCTCTTCAGATTCTCAATTTCTCCCCTAAGAAGCTTTGAGGAAACCGCAGATGATTCATGTGATGCACTCTGAATCTTCCACCAAGAAGGGGGAATCCAATTAGGATCAGAAGTTCCGGATTCACGTTTAATTTTGAGAAGATCAGCACTCTCTAGCCAATACTCCATGGTTCCATCAGTATTGTAACACCTCCTAAACCGATCAGCACCACCTGGTGTTACCTTGCCATCAATGTGTTTCAGGGAATGGTCCAAGAGCCCAGTATCACCTATCTTCTTTCGGGCAATAATTCTTAACTGGAGTCGTGAAATAGGAGTCTCAAAAGAAGCACCTTTTTCCTTCATTACCTCAGCCAATGTTTGCTCCGCAAACTTAATCCTGGATTAGAATCAAACAATGCTCTTCATACAAACGATGAAAACAAAAAAAGGTAAAGCATGATGAAATTAAAGGGCTTGGGTCTTTTTCTACCTTTCATTGTTCCATCGAGTTGTTAATCGTGGCTGCTTTTTCTTCTGACCCTCTATGCTGCTTTCTCTGTGTTCTGCAAATCTTCGAGATTTTTCTCCTAGAGAGAGTCGTTTTCGTTTCTCGATTCCACAAGCTACGAGAAGCGTAGGTTCTTCTTGCTTCTCTAACTTGACTTTAATAATGGCTTTCTCAGAGCTGTTACCTTCTCCTTCTTCTTTTCCCGGAGTATCTCCAGAAACGCGATTGTTAATTACCGAACCGGCCATAGCAGAATGATTTAGCTCGTTCCGACAAAACTTCTTGCTAGAACGTCTCTCCAGATGTCTGTAAAAATTTTACGGAAACCAAAGGGTCACAATCCAGCTGGAGCAAGTGAAGCGAAAATCAACCAGAAACTAGAAAATAAATGAAGAAATTAAGAAGAAGACAGAAAACCCAACAGAGAATAAATCGAAGCTAGGGTTTTCTCTCTCCGAGGAGGCGACATTATTATTAACACACCAAAAGAAACTCCGAGACGCCGAAACTCTCTTTTCACACCATTGAAATCGACGCCATAAAAAAAATCAAGGACTGGCGATAAGAAATAAAAATGTTTAAAGCCAGAATCTTTTGGGATCACAGTGGCACTGTAGAATCGAGGTAGAGAAGAAGAAGACAAAGACAAGAGCAGGGGAAAAAGAGAGAGCAGCGAAGCAAGTATAGACAGATAGATAGAGAGAGAGAGAGCCCTAAACCGCCAAAATCCCTAAAAACCTTCTCTTCTTCCCCCTTTTCAATATTTGCCGTTATTGGTAATTTTTAAAGTCTGCTTTAAGAGAAAATTGCAGAACCAAACAGTCTAGCTAGTACTAGCCAATGGAATAGTTACGCGTGGCAATGTCTTTAAAACTAAGGCGGACCTTCTCACAGACGATTCTTGAGTTTGTCGTCATTTGCTCTTCGCAGTGACGAATACGCGTGTTCGTTCTAAAAAATATGGTTCAATTGTTTATAGATATTTTCTTTTCAGGTAGCTAAGTTGATAATAAAGCGAAATGGAGAAGCAAAGTAAAAAAAATTGTAAACGAGTTAAATGTAGTAAGCCTGAGATTAGTCGAAGAATTTGAGAAAGTGTGGTTCATTAGAGAGAGCAACAAAAAGTTAAGAAACGAGTTTTAAGAAAACAAAATGTGTAACCATAGAAACCTAAGAAAAATGCTCATGTTTTCTTTTCTTAAGCTGACACCAAAATGGGGTACATCCTTCAAGAGTAAAAAATGTATGGATTGATGATTGATTTACCTGAAACCTAACCTCTCTGGCTCTTATACGTTCTTCTTCTTCTCTAGATTTGCAGTTACAGCTCTTAGCTTATGCTTCCACGAAGGAATCTTACCGGGGAAAGCCCACCTGAGCAACCGCTCCCATGAGTAGCAGATGACGAACGTCAGAAGAGCCCAGAGAAGAAGCTTATCCCTCATACCTTGAGGCAAAGGAACCAGCTTGAGTGAATCGTTCAGGTCCCTAAACAGATCAGATGCAATGACAGTGAAGAAACCTGCTCCGGCAAAGAGAGCGTAGAAGAAGGGTTTGTTTTCCCTTATACTCTGGTTGAATGGATGTCCCATATAGTTTACAGCAAAAGTTGCAACCTGAAGCATCATGCTCACCATGTACGACACTGTGTTCACCAGATTTGGATGGAAAGTTGCGTCTGGTTCGATGCATTCCTCTGGCATGTGTTTCTCAGCTTCCTTCACTGAATAGATCAAGAAGGTCAAGTGAACAGCAAACTGTCCTAATAGAGAGAGGAAGAGGTACAAAGAGAAGACACTTGGGTGGGGTCGTTCTGCAGAGAGGGTTTGAATTGGCCGGGCATGAGAAATGAAGAGGAAAAAAGCAGCTGTTAAAACTCCGCTGATTGTAGCCTGGACATCACCGAGCTTCACACCGTCTAAGTACATAACACTTAGGACATATGCTGTAGCAAGACAGTTCAGACCGAGAATTTTGAACATCTGAAGAGTTGTCACAAGTGTACTCCGACCCTGTCTGATTATGTCTGTAACTGGGGCAACCGACGCATGTTTAGCTGTGAAGGGAGATGCCATGGATGCATCCCCAAGTTTTACTAAGGGGGCCGACCGGCCATCACCATCATCACTGTTTAGTTCATCCATCATCTTCTTTAACTTCTGTCTCTGAGCTTCCGCAGCAGTTAAATGGCGGTTTTGGGGCACCGTCTTTCCTCTCGATGATCCTTCTCCATTCTGAATTGTTGTTTTGCTTGCTGATTCCAATGATAATTTGGGCTTTTTTGTCTTTGATTTATCATCTTTAGTCGAGTCTGACGGAGACAAGGGAGGTACAGCATTAAGCAAGGCAACTCCAACATGGGCCTTGAAATGTGGACCAAAAGATCGAATCAATAGAAAGAAAAATAAAGCATATGCGTCATTTGCGAAACATCTGGAATGCTGAAGCTCAATATGCCCTATAAAACTTCAACTGTGTTACCTGCTTCAATGCTCCGACATCATTTGTCCCATCCCCACACATCAGAGTCCCCCTTCCTACCGCTTTAAAGGTGGTTAAGATCAGCTCCTTCTGCTGTGGAGCAACTCTCGCAAAAACCTGAAAAAAAATGGTTAAAGCTTTGGCCCCTATTATTTATAGGTACTACAAAATATTAAACCAAGCGATACAGATTATAAGGTGTGTTTACCTTAACATACGGAACGACTCGCAAGACAGCAGATGTAGCCTGCAGCATTTCGATGCTGTCACCTCCAATGCATAAATCACGGGTCTCAGCAAGGATTTCGATTTCTTTGTCACTGAAAACAAACACCAGACTAACTGTCAGATCTTTTTTACTTGAGCAATCATCATGCCAGAGTAAAATACTCCCAACAGAAAAACATCAAGGCTCACTCACACACACTTCAATGAACAAAAAAAAATAGAGAGAAGAAAGAATAGTTAATGTGACTGCTGGTATCTTGCGAGTCCCTAAGATTGTACAAGAGGAGAATACTCATTTGTTATAATTATACAGTAACTGCAATTCAAATTGTCGGAACCTGTAGGGTATGATCTCCTTTTCATCAGGTGACACCCACTTGTATTCATCAGTAGTCCTTGATCGACCAAGGATTAAGACTGGATTTGATACAATATGCACTTGGCTTGCAACATGACAAGCTGTCAAAGCTTGATCACCTGTTATCATCACCTGGAATCATGAAAGTAGTGCATCTAGTAATATAGAAAGAATGAGCAGCCAGCAAAACAAAGACATGAAGAATGAATAGTGAAATATCAGAGAACGAAAACCTATAACCTACACCCAAATATATTTTCATAATGGAGTAAAGATAGAGATCCTTTGCAGGTGGTTTCTTGAAAAGGAACTGACTGAACCACTGATCAAGATAAGAGATTTTCAGGAGTCTAAGAGAGAGTGCATTATAAGATACACATATGCATTACCAAATCATGGGATGAATTCTTCAACTCCAAGAGGACGGTAGCTGAATCTGATCTAATGGGGCAGTTAAAGACCTGTAATGCATTATTAAGCCATTATGTACCAATGCTGACACCAGACCAATAATTAAAGTATAAGTATATGAAGAAAACAGATCTGCATTAGAGCATAAAGCATTATGCCATTACCGCAAACCCAGCAAAAGTAAGGTCACTCTCAGCGGCATCTCTGTCCATTTCCCTCACTTCACTGGCCTGGTTTATCATTGTATAGAATACAAGTAAGTCTTTTTTTTTTTTTTTTTTTTTTTTTTTTTTTTTTTTTTTTTTTTTTTTTTTTTTTTTTTTTTTTTTTTTTTTTTTTTTTTTTTTTTAGATGAACTTTATTGTCTATGTCTAAGGCAAATTACTGACACAACTTTCTTGGTAAAATTGAATCAGATATTTTCAAGGTTCATGAGAGCATATGTAACTACCATCATATCAGGAAGTCTTTTAAACGCAAGGGCTAGAACCCGAGATCCTTGGCGCGTGTATCTCTTATATGTTTCGATATATTGTGCCGGCACATCCACAAGCCTATCTTGAATTGTCTCTGGCGCACCCTGAAAATAAGTTAAATATAAGAATCCAACATTTGGATTATACTGATAAGAATGCAATGTATGAGAATGATGTAAGCAGACCTTCACAAACACAAAATAATCTTCCTGAACACGAACGATAACTGACATTCTCTTCAGATGTGATGCAAAATGAAATCTCCGCATAATTTGCACTGAGTTGCCATTCCCTCTGCAGCAAATAACGTAAGACAATGTGAAAAAGCTTCTTCATAAGTGCACAAAACGTTCTTTGAATAGATAATTACAATAAATAACTTTCAATGCTTGGCTCGTGCAAGCATAACTTTCAAGATTAAATAGAACTAAAGGTTATTTGCTATTTAGAAGGAAACAATTAAGGCGTATATGATATCGCTTCAAAGACACTGATAGGTATACAAGATATCAAGACCCAGAATTAGAAGTCCAACAATATTGATGCAGAGACTATAGCTTTATCGCAGGTAGTATATAATACTATCAGCTACTTCACACGTATGTAAATTATTTCAAAACAATGTCCAGTCAGATTACTAGAATATGCCTCTATAAGAGCCGACAACCATTAAGAGAACCTTGCAACATCAACTACTAAGCAGTGATCATTCTTCTATGAATCCTTTTTTTTAAAAGCTATATGCATATTATTCACAAGGCTACATAGCCACCATAAACAAAGAATCAGATTAATGAAAAGCTAAATTATCACCTTTTAGGCAAGGCCTTTTCATCAGATTTGTAACTCCAGTCAATTCCTTTAAGTGCAGCCTTTTCAAGAGGATCACCAACCTATTATAAGTATTGAAAAAAGATTAAAACATGACAGCTTTGTAATTATGATTAATGATGATAAAGCAAAACACAGGCGGTTTCAGAGAGACGACCATTAGTATATATCAAGCGTCACATGCCGACTCTTGCATTATAATTTGTTTCAAACTTTCTGAAGTAAGAAATATACTACCTAGAAATCACATATCGGGAATACAACAAAAACATGCGTGCAAATATATCAAAAAGAGTGACGATAATGAAGTTCAGGAACAGCAGCATATATGAGACCAGGAAATAGAGTTTTCATACATCAAAGGGGAAAAAATTTGAGTTGCTCATACCAGCTTGTTGTCTACAAAGACCAAGGCATGACAAGAAGCCAAAATCTCCAGTGTGCGTCCAGGAACCTTGCTCATATCAGTCTCTGCTTCTTCACCATCAGACAAGCCCCCAACTCCTCGGAACTCCTGTGTAGCAGCAGAGAAAATGAGTGTATGCAATCCCAAGCTAGTATATACCCAGAACTTTCACTTGACCTTACCATGTCATCTGATGTGAGTGTACCAGTCTTATCGAAACAGCACAAATCAACCTGCCAGAAAGGGAAAGTGTGATATTTACAAGACAAAGGTAAAATTTAGGATGCATACAAAACTATTGCAGAGTGATAAAGCCTCAACATATAGATTACGTAAGACCAAGATATAAGCAGATGAGGCACGGTAGATAATACCTTTCCGGCGAAAGGGATCCTAAAAGGTTCGGTACAAAATATCCCACGTCGTGCGAGAGCAATTAATGACGTATTGACAGCAATGGATAATTCCATAGGCAATTCTGGCGGGATCACTGAGGTGACAATAATTGAACAGCTTAGCAAAAGCTTATATTTGCTCCTTGTAGGATCCTCGAGACCCTGCAAAGGACATATATTTGAACTAGTATTAGTATAAATTTACTCAGCATTAGTATAAATAGACATATATATGAATTAAGTACCTGAAACAAATATTACCATACCTTTACAAGAACATAACCCGCAGCTATGACGGCAAATACAACTAAAAATAATATAAACAGACCACTCTCCCAGCTGTTTGCAGTAACCTAATTTTTAACCAAATAATCAGAACAAACAATTTTTTCTATCATGTTGAAAGATATAACAAATAACAAAGGACAGATTCCTTACCCTTTCTGTCGAAAATAAAATTGTCCTCATTAGTTTTCCTTGGCTCGTCTCAAATCCAGTTCGGAGGACAACAGCTAGACACCCACCATCAGGGGTTTTTAGAGAGAAGGACTGTCCCCAAATATTAATTAGTATGTAACATAGTTTTGGAAAAAGCACGGAAGAAGAAATGCTTGACATAGCTGAGTCAAAAATACCTTGTCAGGTGAATGTTGCAAGATCTTGGTCCCACCAAATAAAATATGATTCTTATCCCTTTTGATCGATAATTTTTCATCAGATCCTACGCCAGCAATTGGAACCTATAAAACCATCATACAATCTCGGTGAATATAGGTCCCTATAGACATATGGACCTTATAAGTTACACTGCAAGGGTGTAGGCAATATATTTATCATAAATAATAGTTAATAGTTTCATACAAAGGCGCTAAAACCTATTAACACATATTGTGAGAGACGCTGCTGATGCGATAAACAGAGTGACAAGTACAGCG
Source organism: Lepidium sativum (assembly GCA_023374145.1). NCBI lineage: Eukaryota > Viridiplantae > Streptophyta > Magnoliopsida > Brassicales > Brassicaceae > Lepidium > Lepidium sativum. The sequence goes on along the minus strand of JAKUCM010004284.1, from coordinate 5,529 downwards.
ACAAAAACCAAATTTACTGAATATGTAAAGTTATAATTCTGAACTCATCAAACACCAAAGTCTAGAAAGTATAAGCTGGGAAAGAAGCCATATAGCACGGAAAATACCTTCCATTGGGGGGTTGACTCCCCTGTCAAAATGGCTTCATTTACAATAGCACTTCCTACTAATAAAAGCATGTCTGCTGGCACTGTCTTATCCTCTCCTCCATTATGAGTTGAAGGTCTCCCAATGGACACCACATCGCCTGGTAGAAGATCTGTACCTTCTTGCTTTGACCACCTAAAATTTGAGTTATTTAGACATGGCAGTGATACCAAAAAGATCTTTCATGTAACCTCAGTGTTATTCAATTACATACTTTCCACATCGATACACATTAAGAGACTGACTGTCCACTCTAACACGTCTGAGGTCGGTTAATGTCTTCAAGCGGCTTTTTGCCATTGTTGACTCAAACATGAAAAGCATGAATAGTGTGAACACACTGTAATACCAGTATTCATCCAAGCACCAAAGACCCACACAGAAAACCTACCAAAAGAGGAAGAAGCACAGCACTTAGAGCAACAATAATTACGGAAAAAAGTAACTATAAGATACATGCATTATCAAGTAAACAACACCTGAAATACAAAAAAAGGTTCCATGCAGTTTTCTTTCATTAGCTTCTGGAATGTTGGTTGTGGATAATCAAATCTGAAAAATGCAGAAACAAACTATTATAGCAGATAGATTAACAAACCACATTTGGGATATATTCAGAAGTTCAACATACTAGATAACTGAACGGACAAATTAAGAGATGAACAAAAAGAATTGACAGTAAAAATATAATATCAACCTTACAGTGAACTAGCGATATATAAAGTGTATTGGAACAAATTACAAGGCGACTTACACATTCCTTCCCCACTTCTCTGTGGCAGTGGCAACTTTTGCTTCTGTACCATGACCAGTACATTTTAGATAAGAACCAAATGTTTCTTTTGTGGGGTAAGGAAGCTTAGAAAAGGCCCCTTGCTCTTTTGAGAATATAAAACGCTGCTTTCTGAAGTCAAAGAAAATTTCTTCTTCTCCTGAAGATCCCGGACCTGTCATCTGCAAAACAGCAAAAGTCTTGAACTATAAGAAATATGAGTACGAGTACTGAAAAGATAGAACAACTACAGACCATAGGGATTCATATAGTTTAGGGTTTAAATTCAACAGATTCTACGCAGAAGGAACGGCAGAGACATATAGCATTGGTTTGTTGGGGGGTAAAACACAGGAGTTTACATTTATCACGAGAACCAAATAAACGCATGGATTACAACTCTAGTGGCAGAAAAGCAGTCTAAAATCACTTTAAAAGCCAAACAGTAATTAGAGACTACTTTAGTGACACCTTAATTATCAAAAATGAATTCGTGAATGAACTTACTTGGCTACGAAAATGAAGAGGTACAATTTCTTTAGAACCAGAAAATTTGGCTGGGGTAACTTTACATGCATCTGCCTGATCGATACTGTTAACCTGTGAAATCAGTACACAGACACTGAAACTCAAGCAACTTCAACAAGAAGCAGGACTCATCCAAGATATAACAACAATTTTAAGAGCCAATAAGATGCAGGTTACCTTGCTAAACTGGACAAAACACTTGAAATCCACTGACCACGCAGTGAAAAGCAAGACTAAGATGTGAGAAGCAGCAAGAGCACCAAACCCGATGGCAGCGTCAGTGAAGTCCACACTGGGAAGGATAGTAGCCAACCATACTGCATACAGAATCGCAAATGGCCAAACGTCCAAACGCCAGGCCCAATGTTTCTTCCTACATATATCGACCTTCTCCACAACCTTTCCTCCCACGCGAAAGCTCGACATCTCAAACCAAAACCTAGTTCGCCGTCAATCGTATCAAGTTCTACACAACGTTACAGTAGCAGAGCAGTAATCGCATCACAGAAAAATGGATCAAAACACAATTGGTGTCGAGAAACAAGAAGGTACAGAAATTTCCCCAGTTCCAAATCGCGCATTAGAACACACAAAATGCCTAGAAAAAATGCTAAACCAAATAGGGAAAAATCGATTGAACCAGATCTAAGGAGGGAAAGAAACGAACCTTGAAAATGGATAAGCTAGACTCGGGAGATCAAAACTAGGGTTTTTTCAATTCACATGCTCAGATAAAGAGATCGATTCAGGGAGTTAACCAAAACGAATCTCCTTTTGTTTGTCTCCTTCCCCTTTACGACTCACGATTGAGGTTTTTCTCCAACGATGCTCGATTGAAGATGCACCGTCTTTTCTACCAATTTAGCCGCTCCGGTTTCGATTCTTATATTTTGTTAATTTGTCATCTGAATTTCTTTTTTTTTTTAAGTCAACTTCTTTATTTATTTTTTCTAGTAAATTAAATAAGGTACTACCTATATTTTTTTGGTCAGCATTAATCACTAATTTGAAACAATATGTTACAAACAAAAGGGATCAGACCCAATTAAGAGAGCCCTATGGGAATTGATTATAAGCAAAGAGGGGAATCCTGCTGCAACAGAAGATTGCTAAAGATTTATAGAGAAAATATTTTGAGCCATTAGATAAGCTTCTTTGTTAGTTTTTCTATTTTCTAATGTTATATTCTAAAAAAAAATAGTCTTCGAAGTAAAACTTCAGATTGAGACTTGAAATTAGGCCTAACTTGAGACATTTTGATAGCACCGAGCAAAACTCCATTATCTACACCAAAAATGATTTTATTAATTTTTAAAGAGACAATGTTCTCTACATACCATATTCAGCTCTTAAAGTGAGCATCTTGTTCCAAGTAAATAGAAGACAAAATGCATTTTCCATGAAGTAACACATGGCCTTCTTTATTGGCTAATAGCCATCCAACACGTGTCGTATTGGTGTCTTTGTTCCAAGATACTCCGATGTTGAATTTGACCCACATTTCTGGTGGAGGTCTCCAAGATAAGTTTGCCTCATGTGAGGGGAGTTGATTGTTTGAAGATAGTTCCTTCTCTACTTCTTGGGTTGTATCATAATTGTACCGGTCTTGCCTAATATTTCTAATCATATCCATGGGAGACAATAGTTTGCCTTCAAAAAAGGAAGAGTTTTTGTTCTTCCACAATAACCAGAGGATCCAAGGACCTAATTCACAATAAAGTCATGATGCACTTCAAAAATCTTCTTAAATTTCTTGTATTCAAGATGTGATGCATGTTGTGATATAGTGAGTGTTCATGGAACCCATCTTGAGGCATCGAGAAGAGTGAGATAGGCCAAATTTGGCGTGCATAAGAGCATGTGAAGAGAGAGTAGTTAAATAATTCACCATTCTCCCCACAGATAATACATACCACAATTTTCACCATGTGCCTTTGTTTTAGTACATCCGCCATCGGAAGCGCATTACTCAGAGTTTTCCAAATGAAAACTTTAATTTGGGGGGGGGGGGGGGGGGATCAGAAGCTTCCAAATGTGAGATTTGATTCCATCTGAGGACGGTTGGTTAGACTTGACATAAATTATCTTGTAATCTTGGACTGTAACTACAGCTTTGTAACTGATTTAGAAGAGTAATCCCCACTTTAAGTAAATCTCCAAGCGTAGTAATCATTTATAGTTAAGGAGGGCTTTATCTTTTAAATGATCTTGATGTTTGTAAGGAAAAATCTCATGTGAAGCATTTCACTAATCCAACTAGCTGAGTGAGGATCAAAGTTAACATTGAAATTTTTAGGCTTACGCCAAGGGGCACTTAGATCAGTACCATCATCAATCTATTTCGTAATCCAAACAAGAATGTACTTCCCATTACCAACTTTCTGATGCATGCCAAGTTCTAACAATTCTTTGCTAAAAAGGATGCTTTTCCACACAAAAGAGGAGGTTGTTCCACGGATATACCACAAGAAGTCAGTAGATGGGTAGTATATACTTTTAATGAACCTAGAGAAAAGACAATCGGGGTTCTGTAATAACCACCATGCTTGTTTTGCTAATAAAGACTTATTGTACCTTATAGTGAATTCCACCAAAATGCCGACATAGCTGACGAAAGAGCTTTGCACGTGGTCTTTGGCAGTCGGAAACAACTCATGGAGTACCCTGGAAGAGCAATAACTATGGTTTTGAGACGGTTTCTTTACCCGTGCCACCCTCATTTTGAATTCCAAGAAATTGTTGGATCCTTATCCTCATTGGAGTGTCGACTTTGGAGCCAAACATTATAACAGATTTGGCGTAGTTAAAGAGTTGTCCAAAGGATTCACCATATTGATTCAACACCTGTAGCAAAGTCTGAGCCTCATTATCTTTTGCTGCCACATGTAGATGATGTCATATGTGAAGAATAAGTGATGATCGATGATCCCGAATGATGGGAACATATTCCACTTATATTAAGACTGTAGCCGCTTTGTTCATGAGGGAGGTCAAACCTTATGTAGATATAACGAAAAGAAAAGGTGAGAGAGGATCTCCTTGTCGTAGTCCTCTTTGTGGATAAACAATTCCAAATGGCTGCCCATTTATCAAAACTTTGTACTGTAGCATTGCCACCATGATCTTAGCTATCACTTTGTACATGACCCATCAAAGGCTTATTGGCCTTAAGTCATTTATTGTCTGCATGTTTTTAATCTTAGGAATAAGGCACAATTGGGTGTAATTCCACTCAGGGTCAAAGGATCATGATGTGAAGAAACTTAACACCTCTGACGTGAATGCAATCCCTATAGTGTCCCAATATCTCTGGAAAAAAGGCTGACATTCCATCTGCCCTTAGAGCACTCGATGGTTTTATGGAGAAACTACAGATTTCACTTATCGACAAAAAATTAATGGCATGATAAGAATCTCACAGCCATGAGCATGATATATATATTCAATATTCAATATTTTGTATTTGTTGTTTCTATTAGACGATTTGTTACTATCATTACATATAAGTGTTATTCTAAAAATGAGTGGTAAATGTCATCATATATGATAAGGATTGAGTTCAAATCATTAAGAGCTTCTTCTGAAATAAAAAAAAAAGATGAGGAAATGATACCAAACAATATGATCTAAAATGCACAAATAGAATCATACCAAACAACAAAATATGGAATATTAAATGTCTCTCACATCTTAAATTACAAAACACAAAGGTTTGAGACTTATCTAGAACTAGGTTCATAAGTCATGTTGTATGGCATTGAACCCATGTTGATTGGTTCCTTTGGAATCAAGTATGGTAGTGGACAAGGTTGAGCTGCGTAAGACTTGTATGGTAAAGTCAAGCAGTTGATGTTTGCTCCATAAGATGAAGGCATTGGTCTAACCATTGATTGAGCCGTAGTAGGTATACTACATATAAGACTATGGTTTGATGATGGTTGCAAAATGGCTTGTGTGTTCCATGTGTTGAGTGTGCCATACAGAGGTAAGTCTATTGATGATTGTAAAGTGGTTTGAATGGCTTCACTGTTGCAAAAGAAGCAACATTAATATTTTTGTTGTGCCATAATCTTTGTTCGATT
>JAKUCM010004283.1:0-29547 GCA_023374145.1 Lepidium sativum | reverse complement strand
AAATTTTGTCTACACGACGAACCTAACTCGTTTAACTCTTCGAATTTAATTGACCACTCCACTAAAAGAGTCTTAAAAAGTCAAATATTTTCTTGTAACGACGTATTTTTCTCTCTTTGACTTGTGCATCATTCTCTCGTCTATAAATATCATTCACTTCGTTCTTTACTCTTCACCTTACAAATATTCTACACATACAAACGCAAAAGAATTCCAATTCTAAACATTTTCTTTGCATTTTGACTATTCATTGCTTTCTTAAGAGAACGATATCATGAACACATTCAAGATATCATATTTTATTATGGTGCTTATAATGGTCTTAGCCATTACTATAACATTTAGCGAGCCGCTAAGCGTTGAGGCAAAACATCGAGACAAAGATGGTCGGGGAATAGCCGCTACTGCAAGGAACAAAAATGGGAAACGTGTAAGTGTAATGACATGTGACAAAAGCTCCAAAGTATGTCGTCTCCAAGGTAGTCCAGGTCGTAATTGTTGTCGAAAGAGATGCGTCGACTTCAGAACCAACAAATTGAACTGCGGAAGATGTGGGAAAAGCTGTCAATACTCAGAGATTTGTTGCAATGGATATTGTGTAAACCCAATGTTTGATAGGAGACACTGTGGAGGTTGCTTTAAGAAGTGCAAGAAAGGAAGAACCTGTGCTTACGGGATGTGCAACTACGCTTAAAGACACAATTTGGTATAAACATTATTTAAAAAGAAAAATTATGAAGTTTTTCATTGGTTGGTTTAAATTGGATTATATTCATAGTACAGTTTGAAATTAAAATATTTTATGGATAGCTTGAATAACGGTCGTGTACGGTGTACATGTTATTAAAGACAGGGAGGTCTTGTAAAAGTTTGTCATCATTAAAGTATGAGTTTGTTAAATTTATTTATATTGAATAAAGTTTAATTGAATTTATCAATTATTTTTTCTTTTCATAAATATCACTATTAAATTTTTATTATTATTTACATAATATCTAAGAAAGTATAATGGTGTAGAAAATGTACGGAATTGACAGAAGTTGACTTTAGTGCTAAGAATAAAAGTGATGATAATGATATTTGCTCATTGTCGTCTCAAAGGTATTGTATATAGTTTTTATAAATAATATTCTCACTTTTAGTCTTATACTAAATGAAATCGCAATTTATATTTAAATTAAATCTGATAGTTGGCAACATGTTGTATGCGCCGGCCGAAAGAATGCATGTCAAAAATGCATCGTCTTCAAGTACCAAACTTACTACTAATTATATATATATATATATATATATATATATATATAATTTTGTTCAAAGAAAACAAGACTAAAGATTATTAAACTTTAAATGTATCTTATAATACAATCCAAAACTTGTTAATTTATTACACAAGTACGAATATAATTCCAAAAGTCAAACGAATCCATCGTCATCTCAAACTCGTGCAACCACGTCTATTTATATTACTATAAGACCATTGATCAAAAGAGTATTCTAATAATAATTTTAATCCAAAATGCTGATATAAGTTTTATTAATTTCATTAGTTAGCGCCATTCGTGTGTCCCACCTTCTCATCTTTCACAAATATACTTATAATAGATCTGAGTCTAAAGACACTGATATGTTTATTCTTTAGCTCATATCTCTATGTCATGTGTATAAATATTGTCGCACACACATAGTTCAATTGAAGCCTCAAATCTCCAAGAAAATGGCTTCTCTTTTCTTAACAATTCACTTCTCTTTGCAGCTTTCTCGTCTTTTCTTGTAGAAGCTGCATATTGTAATTATGGTCAATAATAATCCTTTTATTTGATTGAATAACAGTGACATTATAAGAAGGTTTCCACATCAAAGCTAACCCTCCACTCAGCTCTTCCCGCTCTACTATATGAATATTATCGTTACCAAGAGACTTTTGAATTCCACCAATAAAATTGTTTTAATTCTTAGTCTCCATGAGGAACACCAAATCCGGAAAATACACACGGTGCATCTCCCGGAGAATATGAATTGTCAAGGGGTTCCCAGCCCTTGACAATTCCAACTCAATATACTCATCTTAACGTTGGCAGCTCCTTCTCCGGAATAACATTTGAGTATCGTTTCCTTCTTTACCTTCATCACCAGCTTTTCTTTTGGGAGTAATCTCCTCGGCCTCTATCTGGTTCTGCTTAGGCTGGTAAACAATTATAGTTTTCTTCTTGTATTGTTGTCGATGCCATTTGCTAGGACATTTCCTCATGCGATTTGCAGCCGTTTTAACCCCGGGACATTCAGCACCATCATGTCCGGTGTGAAAAACAGTAGAGTTATGCTCCTCTCTTGCATCACGAGAACACGTTCCAATTTTATCACCAATTCTTTTAGCAGCATGATGATGATCACGAGCTGCCTTAAAGGAAGCAGCAAGTAGTTTTGCATCAGGTCTAGCTTTAGACTCTTGGGCAGAGAAGTCAAACACAATTCCTTTGTCCTTATCAAGGTCAGTCGTAACAACAGGAGGGGCTTCAAGCCGTAAATGCCAATTCTGTTCAACTGCATCACCATCCAGTTTCCATACCTTCCGTTGAACACGGTCTACATGTGCTTGTTTATCGGAGGGATCTATTGATCATAGAAGGTGAAGTGTGAAGCAAGAAATCCAAGAAGAAGTTATCGGGGCGCACGCGGGAAGGAAAGGACCTCAGAGAGTTCTCGGGATACAGGCGACCACGAGTGCAGGAAGTACCGCAAAGGGTCGAGCGGGACAGCGGCTCTTCGGAAGCTTCAGGAAGGATGCAGCCGGCCCCACCATCCGTACGAGAAGGGCGCGACTTTCCCGAGGAACCTCGAACTCGGTTCTCTCGGGACACGAGATGTGAGAGCGACGTCTAGGGAGCGTGGGAACCAAGGACTGCCCTCTGTACTGTTGTGGACCCGAGCTTACCTCATGGAGCCATTGAAGACTCCGCGGGCCCACCAGGTCGCCTTCGTCCCGGGAAACCCACCCGCAGGACCACTGCAGCCAGGACCACCTTCCCAATGGTCTCCTCCAGCCCCAACGGCTATTTTGGAGTGCTCTCTTCACCTCCTTGACTTATATATATGTATGCATTGTAATGAACAATTCATGGATTTTTGATTCTATGAAAATGTATTCTTTCATTCATTCTCTCTTTCAATCTCTACACATTGAGTCCTAAGGTCTATCTTAGAGTCTCTCAATCTTATATTCTTACAGGATCATCAACTGAGAGATAATTTTGTATAACATTCAAAACTTCCTCTGCGATTCTTGGCCGTCCCGTGTTTTCATCAGTTATGACTCCGAATAGAGGATCTCCTTTTTGGAGAACTTTCTTAACAGCTTGAGACTATACTTTATCACCCACCGTAGCATTAGAATGCCGGTTAGAAGGTGTAAAAGAACTTCTCATCTTATCGTGAGTTAATCGTTGACAAAGGTAGCAACGCTTTCTCACCCTCTCGTACTCAAACTTAATAATAACCATCTCACCCAAGACTAATTCAAAATCCTGGGATCTTTTGACAGGTCTCGATACATCAAAACAGATTTTCACTTGAATGTATCCTTTTCTCTGAGGCTTGCGTGGATCAAAAGCCAGATCCACCACTCTCCCTAAGCATCCCACCATCTCTGCTAATAGACCAACATCTTAACATTCCAAAGGTACCCATAGCTTCAAAGTTTTAAGGTAATTTGCATCAGGCTTCTCTTCCCACCTCTCAAGGGCAAGACTCCAATCATCATACGTCCACGCACCTGCTTCCAGGACAGCTGTAAGGTCAAATTCTGCATCAAACACGAACTGAAACTTGTCATCGGATAATGCATATCCCCTACACCTTTCATACGTTCGCCATAACCGTGGCATATCATGGATAAAGCTTGACATCCTCTGGTTAATCGGATTCAGTAACTTCTCCATCAGACTACGCTTATTACGCTCCACAGTACACGACTTAAGTACACTCCGCAGTTGAATCGGCTTCTTTTCATCGATAGTCATCAGTTGCATAGCCTTGTCAATTGACATCACCGCGACTCACACCTTGATTTGCGTCAACAAAGCAAAACACTGCCAATAAAGCTGATAATCATCTTCTATAGAAATCACCGTTATATAATCAGGAAACACCGTTCCATTCGGGTTTCGGGTTTTACCCGATCGGGTTCGGGTACCCGTACTTTCATAATGTAAAACCCGTTCGGGTATTTTATGCCCAGGCCTATTCTTGCCTTGTAATCAAAGAAAGGAAAGAAAAAATTAAAAAAGGAAAACGAATCCGACGAATTATGGAAAGTCCCGGTAACTAAGCTCCAATTGTATAGAGATGAAATACTCTATCACAACTTGAGAGTCCTAAGCCCAAACTAAAGGAAATATGTAGTTCCTGACAGTTGTGATGGTTTGTCCTTTTTTTTGGGGACAAAAATGAGGTGAAATTTCTGTTTTTAAGGTGTGAAATGTGAATTCTTCGGTACCCGGAACGAATTTATATATTTTTGTTTATTTTTTCAAGATTTGTTTTATAAATACTTGTATAATCATAAAGATTTTATGTTGTGTATGTGAAGAGTACTTTAGTGAACTTTGAAGCATTAATATACAAAGTTTTCTCGCTTTGTTTAATGCATACCGAAAGATTTTACTATTCGAACAAAAATAGACCTACTACAGGAAAAACAAAAATAATTATACACAAAATTTTTTATGCTGAACTTGTTGTATACGCAAATTCAAATTTAAAAAACGACAAAAAGAAAAAGAAACAGGAGAAAGAAGATCGTGTGACCATAAAGATTATGATTTCATTTGAGCTTTTAGAAGATTCTGTTCTCATTGCTTTGAACTCCACAAGTGACCGGAGATTTAGCTCTCACTTTCCTTATGTACCAATACACTCCAGCCGCAACACCAATCGCTCCGGCCGCTGAAACTGCCGTCACCGTTCCTGATGTCGACAAGTATGAATTCATATACCAATAAAATGACCAAAATTTCATATCGTAATTACATTAAGCATCCTTATTACCACTTACCTGCAATAGCTCCAACGCGTTTATGCTTTACGAGGCTAGGATCTGCAATAAATATAAAAAATGATTGAATATAGAAATTACATAGTCATTAATATGAAGAGAATTAATATTCACCTTTACAATAAGTAGTAGCGTTGCCTTGTTGACAAAGGCACAAGAAATTCTGCGTCCTCGTATTAAACCCACAAACTCCAGCACCTTTAGTCGTTTCTTGGCAAAGAAGACACTTCATCGTCACTGGGAATTCGAAATCAATCCTAATTCCGTATTCAGGAAACTGATCATAGGGTGCATTCTCCACACCTGTACTCCTCCAATACACACTAGTATAAGTCGCGCAATTATCCAGCATGAGCCTTAAAGATTGAGTCGCTTTCGGGTAATATGAACAACAAGAAACCCTAGACCCTAAAGCAGATCCACATTCGGGCAAATGTCTGCATAGATAGCTCGAGCTATCGCAGGAGGAGTCACATCTATCAGGAAACCTCTCACAGAAGAACGGTTTTGGCTCAACGATCACTTTCTCGGCATTGCAGTTGAAGAACAAGTAGTCGTTTTGAGGGGAAACAGTGAAGTGTGTGTTTGAATCAATGCTAAATGATCTAGTGGGACGAAAATTATCTCGATCTTGACAAGTCCACATGAATGGATCGGTGACAAGAAGGTGAGGATCAGTGTAACTTATGGATTTAACAGGGTATTTACCAGATGGTGTTCTAAGTTCGAGCTTGGTGTTGTTGTCGGAACAAACGAGCATGTGTCTGTAATAAGGGCTGCCACAACCGTCGTCAATGGCAAAAGGGTAATTAATCGGAATGTTGCCGCAAAGGGTTCTGCACAGATTTGATTGAGATGATGTTGTTGATGACTGAAGAAGGATGGAGATGAAAAGGAAGAAGAGGATAAAGTAAGAGTGAAGTGAAGACATTGTTTAAGCTCAGAAGTGTTGATTTGATACTTGTGACAGGTCTTAGTTATGAGATTATAATTTAGTGGTGATGAAGTGTTAAGTAAGCGTCGAATTTCTTGTTAAGGAGTTTAGGAATCTTCTTGTCATGTGTTTTTCTTTTTAGTTTTTTTTCTTTAATCTTTATTTTTTAAAATTAATTTTACATTAGTTATCAAGAATTAATCTGAAAGTTATTAGATAATGTCTCAATTACCCCGGTATAATATTCGGATCCGAAGAACTAAACCGAAATCGACTCAAAAAAGAGGTTCATGTCTGCTTCTAACAGTTTTACCATATTAGGTACTTTTATAAACTACATGTGGATATCGGGTTGGGTCTGGTTCCTACCAAAACCAATAGGTACCCGAAAATTATTTTGGATATTTCATTTTTTTTGGGTATACGAGTATTTGGATCTAGGTTTGAGTTCGGATCCTCGGTTATTTAAGTATGTTTAGGTCATTTTCAAATATTTTGAATTATTTATGAAAAAGAGTTAGGTATTTTTTGGGTATACATGTAGTATATGAGTAATTTTCAGGTACACGGGTAATATATGATTGTTTTTCAAGTATTCGGGTTTAAAGTCCGGATACAAGTTCTCGGATAATTTTAGGTATATGGATATATGAGTATTTCTTAATTTTTTAAAATTTGGACCCGAGCAAACTAGACCCGAATGGACTCGATTCAAAACCTAACCGAAGTTATAGTGAGTCCTAAATAGATCCAAAACTCTCTTACCTAAACTACCTGAACTGGAAAGGAACCAACCTAAACCTTATACAAAAACCCAAATGTCCAGGCTAGTCTAAAGGTCTCGAGGACTAAATACATTATTACATGATTTATTATTTGACTTTCTTAAGGCATCTTCAGAAAATAACTTTATTGTTTTAATTTTAATAGTTTCGCATACTTCAAATTTAAAATTTTCTTTTCTCTAAAATTATATTTTCATTTTAATGGTTTTGGTTTTGTCTTCAAAACAAACATCAAGACAAAACTTTAAGATTTTATTTATTTGCATTACACATATAAAAGAGAGGATTTATCTCTGGATTACGAGACACATCAGCAGTTTAGAGAGTGCCACGTCAACCTTATTCTTTAATCATGCAACCAATAAAATCTATCAACAAAGAAAAACAAGAAGACTCACGTAAGGGAAAGAACGACGCTAGCAAAATGGTTCCCTCTTCCTTAATCAATTGTTAGGGCACAATCGTCACTCCTCTCAATTCCAGTTCTTAATCGCAGATCATATGAATTGTTCATAGATTTATTCATATTGGGCCATGTTTGGGCCATATGTTAATGTGTATATGTATTGAACTCATTAGGTTTGAGATACGATCATATGTATTGTATACAAGGCATTCGCCTACTTATGAATACACAAGAAAACCTTTTGTCATCTACTGTATTTTCTCGACATGGTATCAGAACAATAGCCAACTACACAAGGCTTCAGTCCATTTACCCTTGGCCTGGGCCCAAATTCTTTTTATTTAATGAATTTTTTTTCTAAATTATTATAATAAAAAAGTTAAATACAAAACGAACCTGTTCATCTTCCTATCACTTTCTTTCTTTGTTCTTCACCACTTCTCTATCATTCTAGTTTCTGCAATTTTTGTTTTTCATTTTTTCTAATATTCCACAATCAAAACTCTTAAATCCAATTCTTTTGCCAAGTACATCTATTTCTTTTGTTTTTTCCTAATTTTTGTGTAGGTCCTTTCACGTATTGAGAATTCAATCAAATTTCTCTTCCTTAATTCAGCCATCCATGTACTATTTTCTATTGTTTTAAAGTATTATCATGACTGGACAATTATCAGGTTCTCAAAAGAGAAAGAAAAAAAAAATTGTTTGTTAAGTCACAAAGAGGGTCTTTAGATAAATTGTGATAAAAAGAGTAAATGTTAGTGAAGCTTATGAGTCAAATGATCATGTTAATGATTGGACTAATCACACAATTGAGCATGATAATGTGGTAGATGCATCTAATAATGAAATTTTGAATGTTGATCCAAACTCTTGTATTGATATATACGATCCTAGGCATTGAGAAATCTTTGATAGTAAAATGAGAGATGTGCTAATTGATAGAGGGCCTAAAAGAGAAATGGATCTTGTGTTTCCTTTAGATACGTATAGTAGACATTTCTCATGTGCTTATTATTCTAGGAAGTTGAATAATGGAGAAACTAGTGATAGAAATTGGTTGGTTTACTCTAAATATGTGGATAAAGTTTATTGCTTTTGTTGCAAGTTGTTTAAATCTAGAGGTTATTCAAGTATACTTGCAAATGATGGATTTAGAGACTGGAAGCATCTAAGGGAGAGACTTAAAGAGCATGAGAGAAGTATAGAACATATGACAAACATGAGAGATTGGAAAGATGTGAAAGTTAGATTTGAAAAGAATCTCACAATTGATAAAGAACTACAGCAAGAAGTAGCAAAAGAAAAGGAACTTTGGAAGCTTGTTTCAACTAGAATAATTGCTGTAGTTAAATTTCTTTGTAAACGATGTTTAGCTTTGCGGGAGAAAAATGAGAAAATTAACCAAGATAGCAATGGAAATTTCTTAGGAGCTATCGAAATGATTGTTGAATTTGATTTGATAATCCAAGATCATATTAGACGTATTCACAATCATAAAATTCATCATCATTATCTTGGTCATAATAAGCACATGAAATTCTAGTTCTACAAAAAGATGGAAGATTTTACTTGACAATGTTTCTGTTTTACAGTGAAATATTTATCGAATACTCGTTGGGAGAGTCGAATCCAAAGTGTAAAAGCTATCAGATTTCAAGCTCCACAAGTAAGACAAGTTTTATTGGAATTATATGAATCATGTGATGATGCTATTACAAAAAGTGATGCTGAAAGTTTAATCATTGCATTTGAAAATTTTGAATTTATACTTGGCATGGTCATATGGTACGACATTTTGTTTGCTATTAATTTGGTGAGTAATAGTTTACAATCTAAATCTATGTGCATTGATAATGCTTTAAAACAATTGGAAGGTATAGTTCTGGTTTTTGAGAAGTATAGAGAGGAAGGGTTCAATTCTAGTTTGACTATTGCTAAAAGTATAGCTCATGATATGGATATTGATCCTATATTTCCAAAAAAACGTCGTATTTAGAAAAAAACAATTTGATGAAACTGATTTTGGTGAAGAAGTACAATAAAGTGATGATGCTTTTAGATCAACTATTTTTTTTGTTGTGGTGGATATGGCAATAAATTTAGTGAAAACCAGATTTGACCAAATGAAAAATTTTCGAAAAGTTTTTGGGATTTTATTTGATTCGATAATTCTAAAAGCTTTAGAAGAAGATGAACTTCAAGAACATTGCCACAACTTTCAAAAAACGTTTTCTCATGGTACATCTTTGAATATTGATTCTAATGATTTTTATTCAGAATTAAGAGTGTTGCAATCGACTTTACCTAATGTGCCTATGGAACCTAGTGATGTTCTTGAGTTTGTTGAAAATGTGGGTTGTTATCCTAATGTTTCTATTGCATATCGTATCCTTTTAACTATACATGTGACTGTGGCTTCGGCAGAGATAAGCTTTTCAAAGTTGAAGTTATTGAAAAATTATTTACGGTCTTGGATGTCTCAAGAAAGGTTGAATGATTTAGCTATTTTATGCATCGAAAAAGATATACTAGAGATCATTGATTTTGAAACTATTATCCATGATTTTGCATCTAGTCTAGCTCGATAATTTCATTTTTTATGAGTATTTATCTTTTTGGAATGTAGATTACATTTTGTAAGGTGTGCACAAGACCATATTTTTAATGTGTTAATCACTATTTTGGTAAGATGTTTTTAATGATTTAAATATTTTTTGAGTTATTGTTGTTGTTATTGTGATGTTTACATGAATATTTTAAACTTGCCCTAGGGCCTTCAAATAGTTGAGCCGGCTGTTTGTTCGATTCTAAAAACACTTCCGCCTTTTTTCTTTTTTTCTTCTTTAGACTTCCTTCATTGACCTCTGTTTTTGACATTCTTTTCTCTGTCAAAACTTCTTTGTGACAATGGATGAAGACACTCGATCTACTCAGACTCGATTGAAACAAGGAGAACAATATCTCCTTATGACTTGACGGCCGATGATAATCCTGAGATTTTGATTTCTAAGCCGCTGTTGAGAGGCCACAACTATGAAGAATGGTCTGCCAACATACGCTTGGCTTTGAAAGCTAGGAAAAAGTATGGTTTTGCCGATGGGTCTCTGGCTCAGCCTGATGAAACCTCCCTTGATTATGAAGGCTGGGTTGCAAACAATGCCCTCATTGTGTCCTGGATCAAACTCACCATCGATGAAGGCCTTGCATCTTCCATGTCCTTTACTAACAACGCTTATGAACTCTGGATTCACATTCAAAAACGTTTTGGTGTTAAGAAAGGTAAACGTGTTCAGCTTCTGAAAGCAGATCTCGCAAATTGCAGAACAAAAGGACTCACTATTGAGGCCTACTACGGGAAACTTACTCAATTGTGGCGCAGTCTCGCTGACTACCAACAAGCCAAAACTATGGATGAAGTGCCAAAGGAAAGAGAAGAAGACAAACTACATCAATTTCTCATGGGATTAGATGACGCAACATATGGATCGGTAAAGTCTTTTCTGCTATCACGAGAGCCTTTTTCGTCTCTAGAAGAAGCATACAATGTTGTCTCACAGGATAAAGAGTCTAAAATCACCTCACGTACTCACAATGATCGGTTAGAAGAAGCAAGTTTTGCAGTCCAAACACAATCTCGCTCACGTCAATCTTCTGACAACAAGTCTGCTGCAGTTGTTTGTACTTTTTGTGGTAAAAAAGGTAATCTCACTGAGAATTGCTTCCGACAAATCAGATATCCAGATTGGTGGGGTGATAAACCAAAGCCGAAACCACAAAACAATGCTTCATCAACATCGAACAGAGGATCTATTTCTCCCAACACCTCTAGTTCTTTTCCTTCGGCTGGTGGAGAAAAGGGAAAAGCTCATGCTCATGTGAATCACGTGTCTGCTATTGTTTCAAAATCAGTTGACCTCTTGGGATTCAGTGGATTAAATAAGAACCAGTGGCGCAAACTCATTAATATACTCGATGAGAGAAACACTCAAACAGAACGCCTCTCTAGTATGTTTTTCTTTCAGTCATGAATTTTTGATACCCGTGCGTCTAATCACATGACAGGCACACGTGATTTTCTCATCTGATATTCGAGATATGCCTCCTATCATGATCAAATTACCAAATGGACGTCTTACCACAACTACAAAATGTTGTCGAGTTAAATTGGGATCTCATCTGCCACTTGAAAATGTGTTTTATGGTGATGAACTCTCAAGTGTCGTTTGATCTCTGTTTCTCACCTAGATCGTGTTGGTTTTGTCCCTGATTTCATGGGTTGTGGGCCGAGCCATCAGTCCATTAAGCAATTGATTTGCTTAATGGGTCAATGGCCAGTGTTGGCCCAAGTTCTCTTTGGCTCGTTTTGTTTCTGGGCCGAGCTCGGCCCAACATCGGCTTAGAATGAACCTGATCACGTTTTAGTTTAGGTTCATCTTCCTCTATTATATTCAATTTTCTTTTCTTACGAATCACCATTGTAACACAGAGAGAAGCTCTGTAACAAGAACAAAAAGGATACATATGATTAATAGATTCCGGATTTCAATCCGAAGAGAGATGTACTCATCGAATTTCTTGATGGGGAACTCTATAACTCTTGCGTTCAATTTCTTTTCATTCGCAAAAGTTTCTTACTTTAAATCCGAATCAATCACCTCAATTTTGATCCGCAAATGAAATTGAGCCGTGATTTAGAGCCGATGCTTTAACAAGTGGTATCAGAGCCTGCGATAGAGAGAGATCAAGCAGCATTAAGCTCAGAGTTATAAGGGAAGAAGGTACAAGAAAGGAGACTTACCTGAAGAAGGGTTGTCGCAGTTCCTCATCTTCTTCTCTCGAAGACGTGGAGGAGACTGGAAGGTCAACGGTATTGGTTTTGCTTGCAAGATAAATACAGAAAGCATTAGTATTTGCTTGCTTATCAAGGAACCAGAAATACTCAACAATTTGTCAAAAGCATTCAAAAGTTTCAAGCATGGAAGTCATCTCAGGAAAGTTTGAGGTGGAGAAATTCGATGGTAAAGGAGATTTCAGATTATGGAAATACAAAATGCTTGGACATTTTGAGATTCATGGTCTTCTCACAGTTCTTGAGAAAGATCGTGAAGAAGTATGGCCTATGGAGGAAGTATTTGTGACAGACAAATAAACAGGAAAAGAAATCAAGATAGGTAAGCCAATTTCAAAGGATCCTCAATGGGAGCTAAAGGATCGGAGAGCAAGGAGCCTGCTCGGGCAATGCCTATCTAACTCAGTATTGAGGAAGATAATGAATGAACCTACAACATTCAAGAAATGGAAATCCCTATAACGAGATTACCAGACTAAGACTAAGGCTAACAGAGTCTATCTAAAGAGATAGTTCTCTCTATACAGGATGGATGAAGAGAAATCTATTGAAGAAAATCTTGACGTGTTCCTAAAACTAATCGGAGACTTAGAAAGCTTAAAAGTCACCATTCAAGATGAGGATCAAGCAATAACATTGTTAAATAGTCTACCACCTCAATATGATCCGCTTACACATACTCTACAGTTCATAAATGCTAAGGACACTCTAACCATGGATGATGTAATAACAGGAGCCTATGGAATGAAATCAAACCTAAGGCAAAAGGGGTTATTAAACAGAAAGAAAACACACTCAGAAGGTTTAACTGTTGATGGCAAAGGTATAACAGAAAAGAGGAATGTAAAAGGTTCTGGAAAGAACAGCGGCATATCAAAGAGCAAAGGAAGGTCTAAGTCTAGGCCGAGACAGAACAGTGAAGAAATCAGGGCATTTTGGATATGTGGAGATGAAAATCACTGGAAATGTGATTGCCCACAAAAGAAGAATGGAAAAGGAAAGGAATCAGCAAACTTTGTAATAACAGGTTTAGAGAGTTCTGCGTACACTGCAAGTCTAATTGCAAATACTGAGGAATGGGTAATGGATTTAGGCTGTACTTTTCATATAACACCAAGAAAAGACCTACTTACTGATCTAGTAGAATTTGAAGGAAACAAAGTTTACATGGGAAATAACTCATATTGCTCAGTCAAGGGAGTTGGTAAGATCGTAATTGAGAACAAAGAAGGTAACTTAGTTACTTTAAATGATGTGAGATATGTACCGGAAATGAGCATGAATCTAATATCTTATGGTCAACTAGAAGAACTGGGGTGTTACTATCAAGGAAAGGATTTTAACATTCAGTTTTTCAAGAAAAATGGTGACAAATTCCTATCTGGTAAATATGAGAATGGTTTATACTTCTTAGATGGAAATGTACTAAGCACAGAAGTCAACATGTCAAAGGAAACTATTGATACGACAACTAGATGGCATCACAGATTAGCTCATATGGGAAAAAGATCAATGGAGACTTTGGTCAGAAAGGGTCATCTAAAGAAAGGAGATGTAAAAGCTATGGGATTCTCTGAAGCATGTGCATTGGGAAAGACACATAGACTCAATTTTCAGAAGGGAAAACTTATCACAAAATTTACTTTAGAGTACATCCATTCGGATTTATGGGGCTCACAGAATACTACACCTAGTATCTCAGGGTATCAATATTTCATTAGTTTTATCGATGACTATTCAAAGAAAGTATGGAATCAATTTCTCAGAAGAAAAAGTGATGCATTTCAAGCCTTCAAAGAATGGAAAATGCTCATAGAAAATCAAACAAGAAAGAGGATAAAGTGTCTAAGGACTGATAATGGACTCAAATAGTGAAACAGACAATTTGATGACCTATACAAAGAAGCAGGAACTAAACGACACATAACTTGTGCGTATACACCACAACAAAATGGGGTATCGGAAAGGATGAATAGAAAAATTATGGAGAAAGTGAGAAGCATGCTATCAGAATCTGGCCTAGGTGGGGAATTTTGGGCAGAGGCAGCTAACATAGCGGTTTATATCATAAACAGATCACCAGCAGCATCAATTAACTTTGATGTACCAAAGGAAGTGTGGTCTAAATCTAAACCTGAGTACAATCACCTAAGGAGTTTTGGGTGTATAGCTTACGTTCACACTATTCAAGACAAGCTAAGTCCTAGAGCTGTAAGGAGTTTTTGTTGGCTATGGAACAAAAACTAAGGGCTACAAGGTCTGGCTAATCAAAGAAGGAAAATTGGTAATAAGCAGAGATGTAGTCTTTAACGAAGATGAGCTCTACAAGGATTCTATGTCAGAAGAACAAAAACCTAAGGCCGAACAAAGAAACAAAGAAAGAAAACCCGAGAAAATAGTAACTTTCTGAGTGAACCTAGAAGAAATACTGGGTGAGGAAGATCATCTAAGGGGTATAGCTGGGTCAGGTGGAGCAAGTCCAAAATACGTTCCAGAAGGGATAAGTGAAGAAGAAAGTCTTTTAGACTCTGTAAATTCAGAAAGTGAGAAGACTAATTTGGATGACAACCTATTAGCTCGAGATAGGAAAAGAAGAGATATAAGACCTCCATCTAGGTTTGAAGAAGCAGACCTAGTTGCTTTTGCACTATCAAGTTCTGAAGAAATAGAACTTGAAGAACCTAAAACTTGTACAGAAGCAATGCATAGCAAAGACAGAGAAAAATGGAGAAGTGCAGCTGATGAGGAAATGGATTCCCTTATCAGAAATAACACATGGATCCTAGTCGACAAACCTCATAATAAAAAGGTAATTGAGTGCAGATGGCTATTCTAGTTAAAACCAGGCATACTGGGAATTGAAAAACCAAGATTTAAAAGCAGATTGGTTGCTAAGGGTTATGCTCAGGTTAAAGGAGTAGATTATAATGATTTTTTTGCACCAGTAGTTAATCATGTTTCAATTAGGATACTCTTATCTACAGTTTCGAATTGGAACATGGAACTAGAGCAGATGGATGTAAGAACAACTTTTTTACACGGAACATTGCAAGAAGAAATCTACATGAATCAACCAGAAGGCTATGAGGTAAAAGGCAAAGAAGGAAAAGTTTGTTAACCTAAGCACATTTAACATGAGTGATAGCAGATCTGTTTCTACACCCCTTGGGGTTCAATTCAAGCTAAAGAGCATCCCAACAGGCGAAGAAGAAACTGAGACAGAAGGTATGGAAGACATACCTTATACAAGTGCAGTAGGAAGCCTGATGTACGCAATGGTCAGGTCTCGTTCAGACCTCGCTTATTCCATTGGCATTGTCAGTCGGTACATGTCAAAAACAGGAAGAACACACTGGTTAGCAGTAAAATGGATAATGCGAAAACTAACGAACGCATCAAAGGACTAGCCTAACATTTAAGAAAGACGCATATTTCAGAATTAAAGGCTACTGTGATGCAGATTTTGCTTCAGACATAGACAAACGGATATAAATTTCAGGGTATGTTTTCATAATAGGAAACAACACAATAAGTTGGCGATCAAGACTACAGAAAGTGGTGGCATTGTCTACAACAGAATCTGAGTACATAGCACTATCAGAAGCTAGCAGAGAAGTAGTGTGGATACATAGAATATGCGAAGAAATGAAACTATGTACAAGAACTGTGGAAATATTCTGTGACTCACAAAGCGCTATCGACCTATCAGAGAACAAAATGTACAGTGAGAGAACAAAGCATATTCAGGTTAAGTACAACTATATCAGAGAAGTGACAGAAGACAAAAGAGTTAAGGTCACTAAGATCCACACATCAGTCAACCTAGCAGACATGTTTACGAAGGTCATAGATGCAGAGAAGTTCAAAGGCTGCATGCAGTCTTTGAGGATGGAAGAAGCCTAAGAGGTGCTGCATGAGCTTTCGTCAGGTAAATCTAATGACGGAAAGCTCAAATTTGTTGAAACCTGCGCAGCTTCAACAGAAAGAAAGAATTTTTGAGTTAGTCGCTACCACTAACTCAAGGCTATTTAAAGTATTTTTTTTTTAAAGATTCGAGAGCATGAATCTATTGATTAAGACCAAGGAACTGAAAGGTCAGAAACTTACATGCAAGGAAGATGAACTGTCATGGTGGTTGTTGGTCGAGAGTTGTATCAACAAGAACAGAAAAAAATATTATATGGTCAGATCTAACAAAGCAAAGGCGGAAAAGAAGAAAGCTTACTACTTTCTTCGTAAATCTGAAAATATGGAAGAAGTAGAAGGGTTTCTTACTTACCGGTTTCCTGTTTCTCGGGTTAGATCCACCGTGGTTTCACCGTCGAGTTCATCGGAAAAGAGAAAAAGAGAAAAGGGTTAAATAGAAGAAAAAGAGAAAACCGAACCGTCAGATCCGCCAAGAAATGACAAGATCTTCACTTGCATGTATCAGAAAGCTAAAGGAAAACTTAAAAGGCGAAGAAGCTTACCGGGAAGTTGAGCCGACGCCGGAGAATATCGAAGTTTTCCCATCGTTCTTAAGCTTCTCTGAAGGAAAATGGTTTTAACAGAAGTAGAGCTGAGCTCTGGGAGATTAAGAGTATCTGAATCACTCGATACAGAGAAAGGAAGAGGAAGAGTCAAGAAGATGAGAGGAAGAGTCGAGAGAGAAACTCAAAGCGGCTAGGATTAGCACGCGGAAGAAATGAAGCGACAAAGGTGGAGTGTGTTGGTTTTGTCTATGGGCCGAGCCAGCAGCCCATTAAGCAATTGATTTGCTTAATGGGTCAATGGCCAGTGTGGGCCCAAGTTCTCTTTGGCTCGTTTTGTTTCTGGGCCTAGCTCGGCCCAACATCGGCTCATAATGAACCTGACCACATTTTAGTCTAGGTTCATCTTCCTCTATTGTATTCGATTTCTTTCTTTACGAATCACCATTGTAACACAGAGAGAAGCTCTGTAACAAGAACAAAAAGGATACAGAGGATTAATGGATTCCGGATTTCAATCCGAAGAGAGATGTACTCATCGAATTTCTCAATGGGGAACTCTATAACTCTTGTGTTCAATTTCTTTACTTTCGCAAAACTTTCTTACTTCAAATCCGAATCAGTCACCTCAATTTTGATCCGCAAATGAAATTGAGCCGTGATTTAGAGCCGATGCTTTAACAGATCGAGAACGTCGATATCTCTTCCAATTTACTGAGATTCTTTGTATACTGCAGGACCGCATCACCAAAATGCTGATTGCAATGGGTGAAGAATTCAATGGCTTATATTTTTTCTGGGATGTCGAAATTGTTTTAGCCCTGCAAGTTTCAGCTTCTATTCCTATGGACGTGTGG
Organism: Lepidium sativum; assembly: GCA_023374145.1. Classification (NCBI taxonomy): domain Eukaryota; kingdom Viridiplantae; phylum Streptophyta; class Magnoliopsida; order Brassicales; family Brassicaceae; genus Lepidium; species Lepidium sativum. Next base: position 12,194 of record JAKUCM010004283.1, on the reverse strand, counting down.
CACCGTCGTATGGCACATTCATCTGTTAAAGGCTAAGATGTTGTAGTTTTCTGATTCCAGTAGTACTACTTTTGATTTGAAATCATGTGATGTTTGCAAGGAAATTCTCGACCAAAGTCAAGACAATTTGCAGTGATAATAGCTTGGAATTTATGTCTCTCATTGAGTATTTCACATCGCAAGGAGTTATACATGAGACATCTTTCATTGGAACTCCTCGACATAATGGACGTCTCAAGCGTAAGCACCATCATATTCTAAACGTGGCTCGTGTTTTGCGTTTTCAAGCAAATCTTTCAATTAAATTATGGGGATATTGTGCTCTCGCTGCTCGCTACTTAATCAATCAAACACCATCACAACTATTATCAGGCAAAACAAAATTTGAACTCATTTACAATCGTCCACCATCAATGGATCACTTCAGAGTAATTGGTTGTCTTTGCTAACCAGAAAATAGATGGAGATAAATTTGCAGCAAGAAGCAACAAATCAGTATTCATCGGGTATCCATTTAACAAAAAGGGTTGGAGATTCTATAATCTTGAAAGAGGGAAAATCTCAGTGTCTTGTGATGTCATATTCATCGAGCATGAATTTCCATTTGCCACTATGGTACCCGAAACCATTACACAACAGTTGTTTCCTACGCCTCCTCAAGTACATACGTCTGATGAAGACAATGAGTTATCTTCGAATCAATAGATGGTTAACTCACCAACGCATCCGCCTCCAACTTTAATGGATCCAACACCAACGCAAAATGCTGTAGATATAACTGAAATTCTGGCTCCAGCACACACAAATGACGACGCAACACCATCAACAACATCTGCAATAACACCTGTACCAACAAAAAACCCTCTAAACACTGCTGCAACTGAATTACCACAAGAGTTACCACCACAAACACAACCTGGAGTTTCTCCAACAGAAATAGAGCACCTTGGTCATGGTCATAGAGTCCGCAAACCACCAACCAAGTTGGCAGATTATGTGTCTTCTCTTTTACATGAACCACATCCATCGGTCACTCCTATTCTTTGGATAATTACATTACCAGCTCTCAATTCTCAGAGAATTATCAAGCATATATTTTTTGCTATTACAAATGCGGTGGAACCTCAACATTACAATGAGGCAATTGAGGATGAAAGTTGGAGATTTGCTGTAAAAGATGAAGTTGTTGCACTTGAAGACCAAGGCAGATGGACTGTACTTGATTGACCTCCCAGAAAAATAACATTAGGCTGCAAATTGGTTTTTCAATTAAAATTCAAAACTGATGGGACTATTGAGCGTCACAAAGCCAGACTTGTTGTACTTGAAAATAATCAAAGCCAAGGATTGGATTATAACGCAACTGATAAGAGAAATCATGTAAAATCTCAAGAACTCTCTGTAAATTTCCTTTCAATTCAAGCAATTCAATCAGTGTATCTTCACAAAGTGCCCGAGAAGAGAAATCACAATTCGATTCCTCACTCTTTATTCTTTCTCATGTAACGACAACGATTAAAAACATAACTCTCCTCAACCGTTCGATCAACTAATGAATCAATACAATTTATGGCTCTAATGTTGCCACCTTTCCTTCGTCTTCTACTCTCAGAATTGCTTTCTCCCTTTTCCTTGTATAGACTCTCCTGGGCATATCAACGACCCGCCCATTCAAACACAGCTTGTCCTCAAGCTGGAAATTCGGGTATTGTCGCTGGACTTTTCCTATCAGCAACCAGCTGCTTTCATTAGTTGGCAGTCCATCCCACTCAATGAGAACCTCCAGTTCCCCTTCTGCATTGTATCTTGTTCCTGTGATCGACTTAGGGGAGAGAACAAAATCTGCAGCTTCATTCAAAGCTGTAGGGAGAGGATTGACCTGATGATTCTGTCCCAACACCGGTTTCAAGAGAGAAACATGGAAAACATGATGAATGCGGGATGTCGGAGGCAACGCCAAGCGGTAAGCCACATTCCTTATGCGTTCTTGTACTACAAATGGGCCATAATATCGAGCAACCAGCTTTTGACAGGTTCTTTTAGTCACAGTTTGCTATATATATGGTCGTAGCTTGAGGTAGACTTGGTCTCCGACTTTGAATTCGAGGTCCCTCTGATGCTTATCTGCCGAGTTTTTCATGACGTCTTAAGCTCGCTGCAGGTAATGCTTCACTTCCTATAATACTAAATCATGTTCCTGCAATGATTGTTCCAAATCAAAATTAGTTGTGGATCCATGCTCAAATAGGATGATAAGAGGTGCGTCCCGACCATAAACCACCTTAAATGACGTAGTATCCAGAGCAATATGGTATGATGAATTGTACCAAAACTCTGCAAACTTAAAAAGAAAACCACTTCTTGGGTGGGCCGAAGTGAAGAACCGCATGTACGTTTCCAAGGTCCTGTTAACCACTTCAGATTGGCCATCCGACTACGGGTGATAGGCTGTAGTGAAGTGCAGTTTGGTCTGAGCTAACATGTGACATTCACGCCACAAGGAGCTATGTTTGTCAGATCAATTCAGGCACCCTGTGCAAGGAAGTGATCTCTTTAGTGAACCTCGCTGTGACAATAACAACATTAAATGGTTGTCTGAGGCCAATAAAATGAGCAAACTTACTTAGTCGATCCCCCAGAAAGCGGCAAACCTTCAATAAAGTTCATGGATATATGCGCCCAAATCTGCTCGGGGATGGGAAGTGGCTGTAGTAACCCTGTGAGACGGAATATGCTATACTTCTGCATCTGACACGTCAAAGATTCTTTGACGTACTTCTCCACTGCCGCCTAAATTCCTTTCCAGTGGAAATGCTGCTATATGCGTTTCAATGTGAGCAACACACCAAGATGACCTCCCTCTAGTGAATTCTGGTATTCCGAGAGCACTAACAATGAAAGGTGACGTACTCGGCAGAAGTAGGCGGCCTTTATAATGGAGATGCTTGTCACGTATTGAGTACAGTGTCGCCGACAACTGACCAGACCGGAGTTGCTCGCACAGTGACTGGATATTTTTATCACTATCAAGCTCCTGATTTATCCGAGGGAATCATGCTTCTTGACAATCCATCAACAACCTTGTTTTCGATCCCAAGTTTGTACTCAATCGAAAAATCATAAACGAGAAGCTTAGATAACCATCGTTGATACTTCATCGATATTTCTCGCTGTTCCATCAGAAATTTGAGGCTTTTTTGATCGGTGCGAACCACAAACCATCTGCCAAACAGATAATGCTTCCACTTCAACACTGCCAGCATTATAGCCATCAATTCCCTCTCGTAAATGGACTCTACTTCAGTTAATCCGTGACTAAAGTATGCAAAGGGTTTTTCTTTTGCATGAGTACGCCTCCCAAACCAAAACCTGAGGCATCAGCTTCCGCTATGAATGTCTCGGAGAATACAGGTAATGACAGCACCGGTGTTTCCATCATGGTTCTCTTCAGAGTCTCAAATGATGCTTGAGCTTCATCTGTCCAGCGAAACATGTCCTTCTTAAGTAAGGAAGTCAATGGCTTGGCTATCAGTCCATAGTGGCGGACGAATCTTCGATAATACCATGTAAGTCCCAAGAATCTGCACAATGCTTTGATGTTTCTTGGGGTAGGCCAGTTTCGAATGGCCTCCTTCTTATAAGGATCCTTTGCCACTCCCTCTATAGAGATTATATGTCCCAAATAGTCAATCTTATCTTCCAAAAACGAGCATTTTTTTCTGTTAGCGTATAATTCATGTTGCTGTAACACATGAAAGACTTGGGACAGCTGATCTAGATGCTGAGACAAGGAGCGGCTATACACTAAAATGTCATTGAAGAAAATTAGGAAAAATTTCCGAAGAAAAGGTCTAAACAGCTCATTCATTAAGCATTGAAAAGTGGCTGGTGCATTGGTCAAGCCAAACAGCATAACCGCAAATTCATAATGACCATTAAACGTCCTAAATGTCGTTTTCTCTATGTCTGATTCCCTCATTCTAATCTGGTGATACTCAAAACGTAAATCCAACTTAGAATTGACATATGATCCATGCAACTCATCCAATAATTGATCTATTGCTGGGATAGGAAACTCATCTGGTATAGTGACACAGTTGAGAGCTCTGAAATCCACACAAAATCTCAGGATTTTTCTTTCTTAGGTACCAGCAACACATGACTCGAGAATGGGCTGTGGCTGCATCGGATAATGCGCTTGGCAAGCATCTCTCGGACCTACCGTTCCATCTCTTCTTTTTGGGCGTGTGGGAACCGGTCTGGCCTAATACGGACTGGTGTATTTCCTGGCAACATATTAATAGAGTGATCATGCCCTCGCAACGGTGGTAAACCCTGAGATTCACTAAACACAGCTGCAAAGCGAGTAAGTAAAGTTTTAAATATAGTAGGAACTGGAGACAAATTTCGAGTAAAGGCAGAGAGTGAGATGCCTCTCTCCTCTGGAAACAACAATGATGTGTTGCTTACAATATTTGGAAAAGGAACACCAGCCTCATGTAGCGAAGGATCACCGCATAAAGTCACTCGTCTACCTTGATACACAAATGATAGAATTTGTTCCTGGAACTCACATTCACATTTGCCAAGTGTTCTTAACCATTGCATTCCTAATATCAAGTCAGAACTTCCCAATTCCAGAGATACGAAATATGCAGTAAACCTTGTGTCAGCCAAAACAAACTCCAAATTCTGACACAAGCCAAAGCTTTTTACTTTGACCCCGTTATCCCAACAGAACATCACATTGTGGAAGACTACGACACTGTAACTGCAAACCCGAAACCATGGAGGGAGTAATGAAATTATGGGTGACTCCATTGTCCAAGAGCACCACCACTTCCGCCTTGCCAAGTATCCGACAAAATTTCATTGTCTTCGGTGCATATTCTCCCAAAAATGCACTGAGAGAATAGCGGCAACACTGCGGCTGCAATAAGACCCGGAGACCACGCTGACGAGCCTTCCTTGATCAAGACCTCACAGTCGTGGAGAATCAGCATGATCTGAAGCTCCGCTTTAGGGCACTTATGACCCGGAGACCACGCTGCATAACAACGTTAACACTGCTTATTCTCTCTGTGTTATTCGAATTCGGCCGGAGATAAGTTGCAGCGACCCTTGTGGCGTGTTGTATTTTCTGACCCATTTTCTCGACCAAAGTTAACATATCGAGTACCACACTAATCATTTCTGGTAATGACTGTGGTTTTAACAATCGTAAAATCATCTATAGTTCCAGTTTCAATCCTTTCTTGAAGATGCCAATTTGATGCTTCTCTGAAAATCGGACATTGGCGCAGACAGCCGTTGAAACTCTTCAACAAAAGCCTCTATCGAATCATGTTGTACCAAGTTATGTAATCTGTCAACTGGGAGAACATTAAGGCTGCGCCCAAATCTCAGCAAGAACCTAGCTCTAAAATCGTTCCAATCAGTGAAAGGCGCACAACTTACCTCCCAATCAAACCATCTCAAAATCTTGCTTGATAAACCCAACGCAACCAGCTCGAATCGTTCTGCATCTGGGTACTTTCCTAAAGCAAAGAATCTCTCCAACAAGCTTAGCCAGGTATGGGCATCAGACCCATAAAACATAGGAAAATCAATCTTCTTGAGTAACGCTTCCGATTAGTTATCGCGGCAGCTAAATCCACCAATTGAATTGGCGTCTGCGGAATCGTCGGAGGCTGCGCAGCCTACCCGAGTGAAATCGTCAATGGGAAATGGCGATTAGACGCAGATGTTGTATCTTCTACACCGTCGACAGGTCCAATTGGTGGGGAGACACCAATTTCAGAGATCCAAGAAGAGTAAGGATAGAGTCCAACTATATCGAAACCCGACTAGTCTATATCTCTGTCAGCGTAAATACATTATTGTTATCATCACAGAATCTGGTCTCTTAGGTGTTAACCAGTCACGTTTCCAAAGTCTACACAATGGGAAGCAGTCTTACGAGTTGTGCGTAATCTGATTGCGACTTCATCCAAAGACAAGCTCGTTCGTGGAACCATTAAGACGCAACATGTGTCCACAAAAACACAATTGGCAGACATAATGACAAAAGCTCTTGGAGGAAAGGAGTTTGAAGAATTTTTTTCCAAGCTTGGTGTGTGTGATCTCCGAACTCCAACTTAAGGGGGAGGTATTGGGCCATATTTGGGCCATATGTTAATGTCTATCATGTATTGAACTCAACGACCATGCATTGTATATAAGACATTCGCCTACTTGATGAATACATAAGAAATCTTTTTTTCATCTATTGTGCTTTCTTGACACTTCAACTTCCCAATTGAAGAGAAGAATAAAGTGTGGCAGAAAAGTTGTGAATTCGAAGTATTAAGGCAAAAGTGAGCATTTGTGTCTGAGGACCAGAATCTCAATGATCCGATCACGCGAAGCTCACATTTTCTCTATACAGTGTTGGATCTGAGCCTATGGAAACGAAACATTTGACTGGGTCCCCCAAAATTTTAAGGGTCCCGAAAATTTTGCTTCCAAATATATATAGAGAAATTGGTATTCAAGATGCAAAATGTGAAGTTTTAAAAGTTGGTATTTTATGGATATTGAACCTATGTTTCAGAATAAGAGTAAGTGCCCTATATGAATAAGAACATGTTTTGATGAGGAGCCATAGAACGAGGATTTCATAATTAATTATTTTATCATAATGGTTGATCAAGCTTTGGTTTTTCCATACAAGGCTAGAACTAAAAACAATTTAAAAAGTATGAAGGTTTTTTTAATTTTTTTTTCAGAAGTCAAATTCAACAAGTGATGATAGTTTGAATACATCATTTACTAAGGTTGAAACTTTTCTTAAGCATAGAGAAATTTCAAATATTGATGGGAATGATTTATTTCTCAAAATTAAAGTTTTCAGATAAATTTTGCCCAAACAATTAAAGAAGACTGCAAAAGTATTTGATTTTTGAAGATATACAAGGATTGTAATCCTAATACATGGGTTGCATACACTATAGTGTTTATTATTCCAGTTTTAGTTGTTTCAGCTGAAAAATGTTTCTCTAAGTTAACATTGATAAAGTCTTACTAACGGTTGACTATGTTCCGAGAAAGAGTAAATGGATTGACTATGTTATTGATAAAAAAAACATGATTAAAAATCTTGAGTATACAACTATGAAGAATGCGTTTGTAGAGAAAAATGCAAAAAAAAAAAAAATTAATTTTCAGAACCATAACTATTAACTTGTTGTTTATTTAATTTATGATACTTCTTTTTTCAGCATGAATATGTTTTTTCAATTTTCACATTATTATGTCTTTTACATTTTAAATGGGTCATAAAGTTTAGGTCCGGCTCTGTCTCTACATGACTCCTTTTTTTCTGGTAGAATGAAAATTGTTGAGTGTCTTGTAACTACTTATTGGTCTATCTCACCACTAAAACTCTATTTCAGTTTTCAGGGAAACTATAAAAACTTACTCCTCTGAAGTGAAACAAATAGATAAGGTTTTATTTGGCGATTTGACCGAAAAAAAGAAAAGGTTTTATTTGCTAAAATGTCTAAGAATTTTTAAGATCGAACGCCAAGAAATGGAAAATATGTTCAAAGAATTCTTCATTGAATACTAATGGCGATTTGAAGAAAGGTCAGGGAAATGAGACAGTGAAATTTTGACCCTCCAGCTCTCATAAAGAATATAAAAGTTTCAAATCTGCTTGTTTTCATATAGAACTTGATACCTGCCAGTTCTGATAAGATCAATTATAATGATGCAAAGCTCCCTATAAAGTACTCTTCTGGAGTTCAAGAACATGTCGGAGAATCTAAGAGGTTTCTGAAAGAAAATCACGGTCAGGCTATGAAAGCAGGTCATGTTGGGTTGGTTAAGTTTCTATATCAGATGGTGAAAGTGTATCATTGTATATACCTTTTAGCTCTAGATAATGAAATTGTGTCAAGTGACTCTTCATCTCGTAGCATACCAAGAAAGACGGTTCCTACTGCATATGTTCCACCCTTCAAAGGCCTCACACCAACATGATTGATAAACGTCTAAAACTTGTGCTTCCTGATTGCAACTCTGCAAGCATTGCTTTCGTGTTCTCCTTTTGTGCAGTACCTTCTGGGAAATCTAACTTTAAGATATTATAAAGGTATATGTATTGTTATTTTTGTGTTATTACCTATATGCGTTTTCTTATTATAGTTTTGCCATTGTTTAGGTTCTCAAGCTGAGTCTCCAACCTTAGTTGTATTTTCCGAGTGTATCTATAAATTAGATGTGGCAAGTAGTTCAAACGCCAGAATTAGTGTTGCCGTTGTTGAAGCTGTAGACCTTTTACACCTGCCATGTTCGAGGGGATTCTTAAAAATCTTACCCTTGATGTACTCAACAACATGTCCGATAGGCCAAGGTTTGTGATTTATTACACATATTACTTTTCTATGTTCCCTTTGTTTTATTGGTTAATCTATTTCTTCCCAAGTCTAACATTTGTGCTTGTATTGATATGCAAGAAGATGCTCAAGAATTTTTGAGTTTTATTATGGACTAACTGTACGATGTGTTGCTCAAACTCATAGAACAGTCCCCTAAAATTCCTGCTTCTAAGTCACCATTTTTTTTTCTGGCGATGACTGATGACTTCAATGCGCTGTAAAACAGTTGGACCCAAAATGGGAAACAGTTAGACCCAAAAATGGATCCAACTGCTGTTCTGTTGGAGATCAGTGATATATTTGGCAGGCAACTAAGAATAGAGGAAAAGGCTAAAGGTATTTGTACTCTTTGTAATCATTTGAAAATGTATTAAGTTGTGGATGTTAGGACCGTGAGATATTCTTATTTCATATGGATTTATTATAATAACTGCCTTCTTTGTTTGTTAGTTCTTTTTGTTTCAGGGTGGTGTAGTGAGCGCTATAAAGTGGATAAAGATACATAAACTCTGAAAATAACGAATTTGCACCTAATGCATTTTACCTATGTAAGCTAAGAGAATACTAAGCTGCATAAACGTGTTCAGTTTCCCCTCAAACTCAGCATACACCGTAATTCGTGTTTCTACAAGTATAAAGCGGAAACGAGATTTTTCCAAGTACCTGGAAATCGAACTTAAAGGTTGGGTGGAAATTCCATGTGTAAAGTGTAATTAAAGGCAATTGAAAAGGCGATTTTCTCTGTTTAATCTCCTCCGGAGGCATGCTTTTCCGGCCGGTTTATTGCCATCCTCGGGGATGATGACTAACAAAAATAAGAAGTTGAAACCTACGATTCCACCTCTGCTGAGATTTGACTGCTCAATTCCAAAATAGGATGGCTTGAAGACTTCGGGAGTGTCTGCGAAGGTTCTGTCTGAGAACTATGGTGCCACCTTGCCGGTGTCGAGCTCACTGAATGTTCCTCCTATTCTCATATTGGCCTCGTCTGCTGCTTTGGTGGCTGTGAAAGACGGGTCCCTCTTTCTCAGATTTTTCTCGTCCTCGTGACCTAGCCTAGTTCCTGAAATTATGCATGTTCAAAGTGAAACTTTCGATCTGCATCCCAAAGGAACATGTACTTATTCCACTTCTTCAGCCACTCCTATTCAAGAACTGGATAGGGCTGCATCCCCAAATCCCTTCGTGGGATCTAGGAAGCTTCATCTTCTCAGTCTGCGCTAGTTCCTTTATCTTCTCTGGCAGCACTGGAGCTTACTCAGGAACCTCTGAGTTCTCAGAAGCCTTCTTTTGCTAGCTTGGTTCGTCGTGGATCTCTATGGGCCATGGGAGAACCATGTGTTTGATATACTATTTCGTTTGTTGTGCACTTGTAATAAGATTCATAGGATTTGAACATGAGTGTATCAAGTTTTTGGTGTCGCCGGAGACCAATTATATTGCATTCCCTTCTACAATCAAATTTTAGTCTAAATTTTGTTTCTATTAACATTTTTGTTTTTACTCTCTTCTTTGAATCGGGGGTAGCTAACATGAAAGCAAGCTACTGACCATGAATTACAATGGTTGGTCATATAATGACTGGTCATACACTTATCGCTCATATAATGGCTGCCCATGTATTGATTGTGCATATGATGGATCAGATTTGATAAACGGACACGTCACAAGTATTTTCAGAGTGAAAGATGTCAAGAAATCTTTTGATCAAAATGAGCTTAACTCTATGATGTATCAATTTCTTCAAAAATCAACATCAGTCTTCGTTGGAGCTCAATGTAAAAGCTGATACGATGTACAATGATCTCAACAGTAAGCATGAAGTGGTGTGTACACATATGAAGAAGCTAGAGACAAAGATTGCTCAGACTGCTGAGAGAATCTCCAACATTGACTACAACAGAGAATTTGACGAGATTGCCAAGCTTGTGTTTACCGATGGATCAGAGTATGAGAATTGGGTTGCTAATGTTCTTACATCAGAACAGACATAGAGCCAACTAAAATGTACATGTAATTTAACCCTTGAGATTGATGATTTTGAGGAAATTTCATTGCCCTGCATTGAAAATGTTGTCTCTAGTGACCTCTTACTCATCGATGAATGCTTGGATATACCATGTGAGTCTCAAGATAAATTCAACTACTCTCTAGTAAATTCTACTAATCTTGAGGTTAGTTTCATTATTTCACCAAATGCATTCGATCCTCCAAGTCATTCGAAGATCAAAGAACACATTAGGAAATATTTTGCCATTGTGGTAACTTGCTTTGATGAACATGTGGTTATGCTATCATGGACAATTGTCTTTCTTCTCGAATATATTTTCTATTTTCAAAACGGGAGGAGGACCAAAGGATCATTGGTTCAACCATTAAATTCTTGTGACTAACACCTTGTGCATCAAAGTCAAGCGAACGACTATAAACAAGCGTTGCGTGAAAGTTTTGACGTGTTGTAAAACTTTTTCCATGGTTTTATTGAGTCAAAGTACGTTTTTTTTTTAGTCTTTCAGGTTATAGGTCACATTGGGAGAAGATGAGATGTTTTGAATGAAAACGAGCATATGGAGATGCAGAATCATGCAGATACGTAAGAAATTATTATTTATTTGAAAGACTTACAAGCGTTGGATCAAACTCATATTTTGGCACAAAATAGCCACAAGAGTTAGCTTTCCTACAGCAGTTGTTTAAAGGCTATCCGACAAGATGTTAGGAAGATATGAAAAATTTACTAAAGATAGGTCATTCTGACATCATCGACCGGTCCACCCCTTGATCGATCAATCAACCGCATATATTTTGGCTCGGGTTTGGGTCGATTTGGGTCCATATTTTGCGTGCCCATTTAGGAACCAAATAAAATTTGGTTCAATTTTCGTACTTGTTATGATTCAGGTTGGATATAAATATAAGATAACTTATTGTGATTCCACTATATATTCGAGTATTTCATACCGAAAGTATAATTATTTATCTAAAGTATACCCATATACCCAAAAATTCTAGATACCCGATTTTTTTTAAAAATATTGTCCTAAAATCTCATATATGTTAACATGTATTCATGTCAATCGGGTACCCATTCAGGTAGTGGTTCAGTATTGGGTATTGATAGACAGTGTTTATATCGGTTTTAACCCTTGTTTTCCATGGTTTTATTGAGTCAAAGTATGTGTTTTAGAGTATTTTCAGATCCTATGTCACATTTGGAGAACATGAGCTGTTTTAAGTGAAAACGAGTATATGGAGATGCGGAATCATGTAGACGCGTCAGAAGTTTGGATTCCTTTTAAATACTTTCCACCGTTGGATCGAACTGGAATTTTGACACAGGATAGGCACGTGAATTAGCTTTCATTTGGAGGTGGTTTGACGGCAATCGGACAAGCGGTTAGGAAGATATGACGATTTTACAAAAGATGTGTCATTATGGCGGAGAACATACGCCACCAGAAGATGTGCCCGATATGAGGATCGACTTGCTAAGATCTATCAATCTTCACCAAGATCGACCGACCTGACCATTATTCGCAAGAAAACCGTATTTTCCTTATTTTGTACCAAACGCGTTTTTAGTCTACAAACTTTTAGGGCAACTCTTCACTTCTATCCAGCAACCACTTTTAGTTTTATTCTTGTAACCTCCAGGGAGAAGATTTTATTCTCCACAAATCTTTGGAGAAGATTTCTGAACCCCCTTCCTATTTTAGTTATATTAAATCTATTCTTCTTCTTTGTTTTATCTTTATTTTATGTTTGAGTATTTTT
>JAKUCM010004282.1:0-19907 GCA_023374145.1 Lepidium sativum | reverse complement strand
TAATTTTATCATAAAATCGTATAATACGTTTTAAATGAAAATGTTATCCACTCATGTTATCTGAATTTAAAATTTCGTTGTTAAACATGATGACAATGAATGAGGATTATTATTTAAATTCTATCTAAAAACTCTATTCTTTATATCTTCTATAACAAATGAATGAAAAGGAAAGATATTCGTGAACTGTAGAAGTCATTGTGATTAGGTACTTTTTATTGGTATTTTTTTTCCATTACGCATATATATATATATGTATATATACATACTTTTCAATTATTCTTTTAAAAAATTTGTTAAGATTTTTAAGTCAATTAACAGAATTCAAAAGTATATAATAAATATATTGTTAAGATTAAAACTTAGAATTTAATCCAAACCATAACTTACTTTTATTTTAAATTTTATAATACGATCAAAATGAAAATATTTTTTCCCATATAAGATAAACATATTGTTAAGATTAAAAATGAGAATTTGGTTCAAAAACTATAAATTAATTATATTCTAAAGTTTACAATATAGTCAAAATGAAAGTGTCTCCCGCTCTAATATATACGATTATTATTATTATTTTATAAATAATAAAGACAGTAATCAAAAATTAAAATTTATGATAAATACTTAAAAACTAATAAGTATGTGTCCAGCCGTGTTGTCCCTAATCTATGTTAGTAACCATGTGGTAAGTTTGAATTCCATTGACAAAATAATTTTTTTTTAAAGAAACATAACATAATTTGGCATAAAAAAAATTAGAACATCAATTAAAATGATAACTTTTGTGGCTAAAAACAAGGAGCTTACAAGGAGGGTAGAACAAGAATCCAAAAAGAGAACGTGGTGATGATGCACCTGAAATATGTGTAAATGAGTTGTTAGAACCTGATACAGTTGGCATTGAGAAAGAGCAGGAAATAGATCATCCTCAAGCTAAGAGAAGAAGAGGTCCAACAAGATGAAGAGACATTGCAACAGATCCTAACACACGATAGAAAGTTGACTTCACTGCCATGGGAGAATCGAGTGGTCCTGGGTCTGTGAAGTTGTCATCTTATGTAGGTCAATTGGTTCGAGAACATGTACTTGTTACAATGACTAGAGGAAAGTAAGTGAAGAAACCAGAACAATTCTCTGGAAGTCAGTTCATGTCAGTAAGTAAATTTTCACTTGTAAGCAAGATTTGAGCTTGTATCAGCTTGTATTTTGAATGCATGCAAGATTTGAGCTGGATGAAGAGTATCAGAAAAATGCTGTGATTAAACAGATGGGATGTCTGTGGTGATCTTCTAAATCACGACTTGTAACTCATATTAGGGAGGCACCTAATAACCAAGCCATAATGAGACTCAAACCAAAGAATATTTTACTTAATGAATGGAGGAACTTTCTGAGATTGAAAACAAGCAATGCTTTTAAGGTATTCATTTGTTGGAAATGTTTGTTTTCCTGCAATGTTACTTATTGAAATGTTAAATATTTGCATTCTGTTTATAGAAAATTCAGTGACAGATATAGAGAACGCATGCGTAATTGGATTTTTCACACATGTAGCCGTCTCAGACTAACAGAGGCTATGGTTAGTAAATTAATTTAGTAACTTGATCAGAATATACATCACTATTAACACTATGTTTTTGTATAGAAAAGTTCAAGCCAAGAACCTTCTAGTGTAACAAGACTCAAAGTTTGGGTAAACTCGCGTACCAGAAGTACTTCAGTAAATACTAACACAACATAGAAGATTGTAAGTAGTTGTTGCTTATATGTTTCTGTTGTATAATTTCATAGTGTGAACTGGGTCTGATTAATGTGTTTTTGACAGATGAAAGCAAGGTAAAATAATGACTGATGTTCCTTCAACATTAAACGCAAAAAACGGTATTTATCAGATTTTGGGACCTGATAAGCCTGAGTAGGCTAAGAGGAATGGGCAGAGAGGTATGAGCATGACCAAACTAGCCATTTTCAAGTGAAGTATAATTGTATGACTCAGATGCAAGAAAAGTAAATAAATTTATAGCGGAAAATTTGATTCCTTAGAAGCTTTAATTGATAATATGAAGGTTCGTAAGCTCGTCATATGTTTTATATGATATAATTTTATGAATTAGACGCTCACACATTTTTGTAATATCACAAAAAGCAGAAGTAGGTGAAAAACTCAGCTGCAAGAATAAGTAATCAAATCTCATACTATATAATATGTCATACACTATTAGAAAAAACTCAAATTTAATCATGATTATAATCATAAATTGGTCAAAAACAGTTGTTTTGATTAATTTTTGACCAACATAAATTTCCAAAGAACGATTTTTGACCCTTTAATTTTGATGAAAAATTAATCAAACAACTGTTTTAGAACAATCTATGATCATAAATTGAGTTGTTTTCTAGTTTATCGTCAAAAAGTGGACACAATATTTTGATAATATATCAATTGGTCAAAATATTTTTATTATTTAATGACTAAATATTTAATTAGATTTTTGGTCATAATTATGTTGAATAAAATTTTGGTGACAATTATAACATGTTTTCTTGTAGTGATATATATTGTCTTATTGTTATACTATAAATATTGCTAGAGTTTAAACAGACAAGCACATCCTACGTGTGTGCTTCTTAACTGGGGTGGTTCTGATGAAAGAGTGGCCGTGTTATTGTCTGATTCTCAAGACTTTGTCAATGACATCCCATTAGGGCCTAACTCAGTTAAGATATTGGTGAAAAATGCAACAAAGTCGGATGTATCACCAAACATGTTTAGTATTGAACAAGTAGTTGGTGAAATTATTGCATGGCCTGCCAAATCTTGTATTCTACTAGATTCTATGACTTAATATAGAAGATATTGCACCATTAGCAAGTGAATCAGTATCAACATCTTATTTTATGACTAAATCAGTATGAACATGTTCATTTAAAAATACTGAATGATGTTGTTTTGTGATTGTATTAACCATGGTTCAAGCATTTCTACTAATAAGTGTAAACTCTTGGATTGCAGTGGAGATACATGCATTGTTGTTGTTGTAGGGTGTTGGCATACACAAGAACCAAAAGTAATGGTTAATGGACTTTCTCTAGGACCAAATGCAGTTGATGAAGTGTTAGTACCTGATACTTTCCTGTAGAGACCGGTAGTGGATATTAGTACAATTAAGGAATCTCACCTTACGGCTAGATTTAGATGGATCTTTTTTCACAAAGCAAATTCGATATTGCTGGGAAGGAATCTCATCTTACAGCTGATTTGGATGGATCTTTTTTCGCAAAGGAACCAAAATCAATTCCTCCTTTGGTTTGTAATCTCTCGTCGGATCTGTTCTAATGGCCGAAGCTTTGGCTTTGAAAGCGGCGATGGAACACGCTCGTGACTTAAACTTTTTGGATATTGAATTTCAGACAGATTCATCTAACCTCATCAAAATTCAGTCTAACCAACACCTTTGCTTCACGGGGTCCTTAGTGATGTTTCCGTTCTGCTCCACTCTGTTAAAACTGTTGTCTTTTCATTTATCCCTAGGGCCCAAAATGCAGATGCAGATATATTAGCTAAGCAAATTCTGTGTATGTTACAAAGTCCATCTGGTTTTTAAATTAATGAAGCATTTTAGTGACACAAAAGGAGTTAGAGCAAGGGATTTTATCCTCTTTCCTTGTGGGTTTACCCACACATCACATTTTGATTCTCTTCATCATCACAAGAAACGATTTAAATGAAACACAAAGAAAAACCGGTTTGAAAAAAAATGTGACTTAGAGATGAATGGTTATGAGAAAGACTTATTCTCTTCCTTATGACTTTCACAATAGGCAAAGACACTAACAAATGGTTTTGAAAATGATTTAAAGCAAATATACTAACAAAACGCTTTTGGAAACAAATGGTTTTGAAAATGATTTAAAAGCTGGTTTTTGCAAAATGAAAATAAAATGAGACAAGAATAGATCATGCTCTAATACCATATTAGAATATGCAGTCTAAAAATGAGAGATTTATGAAAGAATAGATGGAGTACAAGAGAATAAAGGAAAGTATGCCATTTTAAAGTTGGAAAATGAAGAGAATCTGAGAGTAGAAATCATGAAGTATAAGCAAGATTATTGAGAATTTCTAATTAGAGGTTCTTAGGAATATTTTATTATTATATTAGAGAAAAAGTTGGTTAAGAAATGTAATTTAGATTTGAATTTTTAAGAGGGATTATTGGTAGTTTCTTAAATGAGTTTCTTAAAAATAAATTATTTTTTAGGAATTTAAAAAAGAAAATAATTTTAGATAAGATATTTATTAATGCTAATTTAAATTTGTAAAACATATTCTTAACTACAATAAATAATATAAAGCACAACAATTTAGTCTAAATTTTTTGAAAATTTAGTCGATATATGTTCGACCAAATTGTTTTTCAATTGTTCATGGATAGTTCGATCACGAATCCGAGTTCTACTGGCCATCATATCGACGAGATTCAAACGCATATTAGTAGAATAGGTGAAATCGACCGTCGTACGTCCAGAAGATTCCGCCTCTATGAATTCGTTGACGTCTACCAGAGTATACATATGTCGTTCGTTTTCTACTATCATATTGTGGAGTATAATACATGCTCGCATGATTTTTCCGATTTTTGCCTTCTCCCAAAAAAGAGCTGAATTTTTAACAATTTCAAACCGAGCTTGTAAAACTCCAAAAGCACGCTCGACATCTTTACGACAAGCTTCTTGATGGGTGGCAAATAGAGATTGTTTTTGACTTTGTGGAAGTGAAATAGATTGGATAAATGAAGCCCACTTTGGATAAATTCCGTCAGTGAGATAGTAACCCAAACAATATTCGTTCCCGTTGACTACATACCTCACTTTTGGTGCTCGTCCTTGTAATATGTCATCAAAAACTGGAGAGCGATCAAGAATATTGATATCGTTTAAAGTTCCCGGAGGTCCAAAAAAGGCGTGCCATATCCAAAGATCTTGAGAAGCAACTGCCTCTAAAACTATGGTTGGTTTACCGGAACCACGAGAATATTGTCCTTTCCAAACGGTGGGGCAATTCTTCCACTCCCAATGCATACAATCGATGCTTCCCATCATGCCGGGAAATCGTCTAATCTCTCCAATAACGAGTAGCCTTTGAAGATCTTCAGCGGTGGGTTTTCTGAGGTACTCATCTCCAAAGCAAGAAATGATTCCGTCAACAAAATGTTCCATGCACTTCAAGGAAGTGGTTTCACCAATCCGAAGATATTCATCAACTGCATCAGCCGCACACCCATATGCGAGGATACGAATTGCTGCAGTACATTTTTGTAGTCCAGAGAAACCGTACCTTCCGGTTGCATCTCGTCGTTGTTGAAAGAAAGGAATTTCAGTTCATAGCCGATCAACAATACGAATGAATAATGGCTTATTCATTCGAAAGCGACGTCGGAACATATTTTGTGGGAAAGTTGCATTTTCAGCAAAATAGTCGTTCCATAACTTGATGTGTCCTTCTTCACGGTGTCTTTCAATATAGATTCTTTTTTTTTCTCGGTTTTGGAGCTGCTACAGGATCATCATAAGAGTACAATGACATATCCAATTCTTTGTAGAAAATATTATTGAATTCCTCATTCAACATTTCTGCTAACTCATCACGGAGAGACGAAGTCATAAGATGTTAGAAGAAAAGAGTTTAGGTTTTGGTTTGCGAGAATTTGTAAAAAGAGAAATGTTGAAGAGAGATGATATTTAGAATGAACAAGTAATGTGATTGTGATTATAATTTTAGAAGAGAAGGTAGTTTTTGTTAAGAAAATGAGGGGAATGCGTAATGTATTGCAGAAGTGTATGAAGAGATTTATAGAAGAAGTGTGAGGATATTTGATTACAAATATTGACAAACAATTATGAAGGCCCGTGACAAACAAACATTAAGATTGACCCGTGACAAACAAAGATTATGAAGCCCCCTGACAAACAAACAAAGACCCGTGACAAACAAACATGAAAAACAAACATGAAAATACATTATTGACAAACATTATGAAGGCCCGTGAGACTTCTTTGCTGTCTTCTACCCGTGACTTCTTTGCTGTCATGTAAATGGAACCTGAAAGAAACAAACAAACATTGAGTCCAACATGTAGAAAATACTTTTGCTTTATATCACAATACATTCACAAAACTATGATACACAAAACAAGCTTCAACTTAAGCAAACAAAGAAACTAAAGCAAACCGAAATTAACAAACCAAAATTAACAAACCAAAAACAGAGAAACTAAAAGCACACATCACAGAATCAAACATATGAGATTCAAAGCAAAATCTCTTTAATAAGCTTCATCTTAAGCTCTTCTTCTATTTCTGATAAAGGCTCTGTTTTTCCTAGAATACACTCAAACAGTTTCTTGTTTGTTAGTTTATCAATCAATGCATGTTTTTGTTGCTTCAAGGCAAAGTCCTTTTGCCTTACATCCCATAAGGTCTGAATTCTTTCCAATGATTTATTACCATCATCAGCAGTCACATCCTTTATTCTTCGCAGCCTTGACACCTTGTGGCCGAGATTCAGCAGCCTGAGACTCTACTTCATCTAGGGACGCTTCAGAGGAATACACACTGGCGAATCCAGTCTTTCTTCTTTTATTCTTCTCTATTTCCTTTGTAGTATGCAGAGCACACCACTTCTGGTCATGTCTTAATGCTCTCCAAGCATGCTCCATGGTGAACTTCTTCTTGTAATCATTCTAAAAAATCTGATGTGCCATCTTGATGAGATCATCATCATTCATTCCACTTGCCATTTGAGTTGTTGCAGCTTGGTGAGAACCCGCAAACTTACATGTCATCTCATTTATCTTGTTCCACCTCATTTTGCATTGCCCTGACATTCTCGGTTTAGTGGATCAGCATTCGGACTTGCAGCGAAATACTGAGCAATCCGCAGCCAGAAAGTTTCTCCTCTTTGTTCATTCCCTACAATGATATCTTTGCTTGTGTTTAACCAAGCATATATCAAAATAAGGTCTTCACCGACTGACCAAGGAACTCTCTTGATTGCTGTACGGGTATTACCCTCAGAATCACCAAGTACAGAACTTGGTGATGGTGTCTCACACCGACTTGGCTGAAGGAATGGGGAACTTTATTGACTACTTAAAAGCTCCAGGAAGCTAGCCGAGTTAGAATAAGGATTCATTTAGGTTGAGAGTTCTGTTTAGAGTTGTTGTTAAGGTGTTTTTGTTGAGAGTACGTTTTAGAGTTGTTTTTTATGAGTTTAGGTTGATAGTTCTTTTTATAACCACAAAGTTTAGGTTGAGTTAATACAATAAATCAATTGTGGTTAGCATTTAATGACAAATTTAGATACACACAAATGCAGATATGGTTCATATCATGCATTCATCACACACAGAACTAGAACCATATATATCAACTTAACTCATCATTTAACTATCAACTCATAATAACTATCAACTTAACTCATCATTTAAACCCTGAACCAGAATCAGAACAAGTTGCATTTATATCAATTCACTATGTTTAAACCAGAACCATATCTACTATTCAGCATTAAACCAGAACCACATTAACACAGACCCATTAACATAGACCCATTTTAACATAGAACCACATTATCACAGAACAACATTAAGACAGAACCAGAACAATAACTACTTTTTTAAAAACCAGAACCATATCAACTACATTACGTTTAAACCAGAAGTCAAAGACAGAACCATATCACACAAGAAGTCAAAGACAGAAGCTAACCTGTTGATATGATTCAAAATCCTCTCTTTGATGTTATCCTCTCTTTACTGTTATCCATTGCCCATTGGTCACTGCACCTCACACATTAAAACAGAGAACAAATTAAATTCATAACAATGAAAATATTAGATTCAAACTAACCAAACCATAACCACGGTAAAACAGAAACCTATCAACAGAGAACCACATTTACACATAACCACATTAACCTCATTAAGACAGAACCATATGAACTCATTTAAAAAAAAACCAGAACCATATCAAGTAATCATGTTTAAAAACCAGAACCATATCAACTCATCAACATTAAACCAGAACCATATCATGAAAAAGTCAAAGACAGAAGCTAACCTGTTCTGATAAGCTCTCCATACTTGCTGTAACCTCTTCTCATTGATTTAATCCATTCCCCTTTGTTCACCGCACCTCACCAAAGAAAACAGAGAAGAGATTAAATTCATAAATCTCAAACTTAACAGAAGATTATGATGGTTATGCAAACATATTACTCAACACATCATCGTAAAACCAGAGCCATATCAACTCATCATCGTAAAACCAGACCCATCTCAACTCATCACCATATCAACCAGAGCCATATCAACTCACCATCGTTAAACCAGAACCACATCAACTCGTCAACATTAAACCATAACCATTTCATTACTAAATCAAAGACAAAGCTAACTCTAATTTATCAAATTAACTTAACCCTAATTTCTAGATCCGAAAATAATGGCAAACAATCAGTAATTTACACCTAAATGCTTCTAATTACTATAATAACCGAGTTATAAACGAGACAACAATTTTCCCCAAATCACCGAAACCCTAATTTTTCAAATCAAAGAAACCCTAATTCCTAATTTCAAGCAAACATATGAAATCGATTCAAGCAAACAAATGAAACCTATTCAAGCAAACAAATGACTCACAAGTACTTGATTCTCTGTCCACATAAACGTACCTTCAATCGGGAAGTCGAATCGATTCATCTTCACGCATGTGACCAGAGCACGACGGAGCAAGCGGCATGCGACGGAGCAAGCGCAGTACCTTTCTCCGTTCACACCGGGCCAACAAGCTCTCGCCGATGTCGCCGATATCTCCGATTTTCGCGAAGAGACGAGGGAGAGAGCGGCGCTTGAGAGAGACGAGAGAAAGACAAGAAAGAGAGACGCTTCGAAATACCACGTCAGGGTTTCTTAGGGCTGAAAACGTTTCTTAATTAAGAAACGTTTCTCCCTTTTTTCTTTTTTTTTAAATTTTTTAAATTGTTTTTGGGCCTTAGAAATGGGTAAGAACCCAGCGATAAGCCTGGTCTAAGGAGAAAATGAGTCTCCTAAAAGGTTAAGTTTATTCATGTTTTTACACTTGTATTTAAAAACAACTCAAAATTTTAGTCTCTTTAGCATATCCAACAAGAGTGAAAGTGGTATTACGAACGACCTAGAACCATCTTGTTAACAAAAGCTTGAGACTTATTTGCCTTAACCCTTGTTTCAATAATACTACAAATTAACGGCTTTTGACGATTTGATCCAAGCACTTAGCTTCCTCCGCTTAATGGAACTATTTAACCCCCTTATGTTCCAACAAAAAGTGTGTACTAACATAATTAGTGAGAAGAAGATGGAATAGAGCCCCACTCTTTCCGCAATTTTTCAAACCTATTACGATGCTCAACCATAGTTGGACTCAGAATATCATTGTCTAAAGGAATTTTCTTTGGTTGTATCTCAGGTCGAAACTCTTCTTCTTCAAAAGAGTCACCTGAATCCCAATATGTTGGGGAGGTGGAGCCTCTTGAAGAATCTTAAGGAGTTTCAGAGGATGAAGAATGATCAAGCACATGAGTTGGCTTCTTTCCTTCCTTTTTAGAGAGAGGTGGGTCTAAGTGTTTCTTATGATGATGCTTACTCTGGGTTTCCTGGATCTTTAGGGAGTTAGAGCGCTTAGGTTTAGAAGGAGAATGGGGAACCACGTTTGGATTTGGGCTGGAAAAATCCACTGTTAAAGACACAAACCCTCTTTGTTGGCTGCAGTAGGAGTCGACACAGAGTTGCCTTTTGGAAATTTACGCTTTTTCTTCTTGACTTGAGTCTTAGGCTTAGGCGAAGGCACCTTAGTATCAGCTGTAATCTTCTTTCCTTCCCTATTCCTCGAACATTTCTTATTAAAGTAACTTGACGACTTACAGAGAGAACATGTAGTGGGAGTCATGGGGCATCTTCTAACTGTGTGGCCAACTTTGTTACAATGCGAGCAAAGAGGTGGTAACCAGGGACTTGACACCTGAATCCTATGCACTTTCCCAGTATTCGACTTGATATTGATTACTTCCGGAAAAGGTTCCTGGATACTGACAATCGTATAAACTCGAGCAACTTCAAGAAGAGTTTTGTTGTTAGGCTCCCAATCGGCAATAAACATTGCATGACCTTCTTTGTGATCAAGAACTCTCCTTCGAGTAATGGAGTAGGGAATCTTTATCAAGACAGACTTTGAACCAACTCTGGATACTAAAATATCCTACTTCTTTCCACTCCAGATACCATTCAGAATACCATGAAGAGCTCCCATTGAAAGAAAATTGCCATGAAACAGACCAATACTATGTTAAAGTATAATCAAAGTCTCGTATAAAGTTTGATCCACATAAGTTAGTTATTTATCTAGAGAGTCACAAATATAACATTGTGTTCATTCGTATAGGTTATATTTATTCATATAAGTTATGACTATTCGTATATGTGTGTCTATTCGTATTGTAATGTTTCATATTGTATAAGTATTGAGAAAAAACTCAAAACAGATGATGTGTGTGTAATACGTTTTCTAAATTGATAAACATCTAGTTTCTCTTATACTTTGTTTCTATTACGTTTTTCATACTCTGTTTTTGTAAAAACAGAGTTTGATCGTTGGATAAAGATCAACATGGTATCAAAGCTTATCGATTGAAATGAAAAAAGAGAAAGCATAAACAAACACAGCAAGCACAACAAAAGCAAAAGTCGATCATAAAATTTCACAAAAGAAGAAGAGACGATGCAAGGCTCTTCACATCAAGTGATTCCTATTTTCGATGGGAAAAGTACGATTTCTGGAGCATTAAGATGAAAACCATTATGAAGACCAGAAAACTATGGTCTGTGGTTAAAGAAGGAGTACCGGCCGAACCGGTGCAAACGCAAAAGACTCCGGAAACAGCCAGAGCAAAGATGATTAGAGAAGAAGCAATAGCAAATGATACGTTGGCTTTGCAAATTTTGCAAACTGTCATAACGGATCAAATCTTCACACGAATTGCGATAGCAACGACATCAAATGCGGCATGAGATGCTTTGAATAGTGAATACGAAGGATCTTCACAAGTTCGTTTGATCAAACTTCAAGCGCTGCGTAGAGAGTACGAAAATCTGAAGATGTATGATGGAGAGAACATAACATCATTCACCGATAAGTTGATTGTTTTGATAAATCAATTAGCTTATCATGGAGATAAGAAAAAAAGTTCTCAAGTTGTTCAGAAGATACTCATCTCTCTCCCAGCCAAGTTCAATAGCATTGTTAGCGTTTTGGAACAAACTCGCTACTTGGATTCATTAACAGTGACATAGCTAATTGGTATTTTGAAAGCACATGAAGCAAGGCTATTCACAAGAGATGAAAGCACAAATGAAGGAGCATTCAATGCTCATACAAAAGCAAGAGAAATCGGTTCTAAACAAAACAACTCTAGAAGCCATGAGAATCAAGGCAAGAAGTGGTGTGAGTTTTGCAAGAGAAGCAGCAACACAAACGAAGAGTGTTGGAAGAAACAGAAGGATAAAAATCAAAGCAAAAACAAAAAGAGTAACATCAAGTGTTACAATTGTGGAAGGATCGGTCACTACTCAAATAAGTGTCACTCAAAGAAGAAAGAGAGGGCACATGTGAGTGTTGAAGAAGAAGATTCAAGTGATGATCAAGGGAACAAGCTGTTTAGCGCAAGTGAAGCCAAAGAAGCAACAACAAAAGAAGAGGTTTGGTTAGTAGATAATGGATGCACTAACCATATGACTAGTGAGGAGGGATACTTCTCTAAGATTGACAAAAGTGTCAAGGTTCCGATCAAAATCGGTAATGGAGAAATAGTTATGACAGCCGCAAAAGGAGATATCACGATCATGACAAATAATGGCAAAAAGATCATTCAAAACGTATTTTTGGTGCCTGATTTGGAGAAAAATCTGTTAAGTTTTCCTCAAATAATCTCAAGTGGTTATCGAGTAGTTTTTGAAGAAAAGAGATGCATCATACTTAATGCAAAAGGTAAACACATAATGGAAATTCCAATGACTCACAAAAGTTTCAGGATCAAGTTATAAGCAGTTCGAGAAGAAGCTATGAACGCAAGTGAGCAAGAAAAGATGGAAACATGGCACAAACGGCTTGGTCACATAGGCAACAAGCGATTGCAACAAATGCAAGATAAAGACTTGGTAAATGGCTTACCAAAATTTAAAGTCAACAAGGAAGTATGTGAGGCATGCAAACTTGGAAAGCAATCAAGGAAAAGTTTTCCAAAAGAATCTCAAACATATACAAAGGAGAAGCTTGAGATTGTACACACAGATGTATGTGGGCCTATGCAACACCAATCACTCGATGGAAGCCGGTATTTTCCATTGTTCTTAGATGATTTTAGTCATATGTGTTGGGTATATTTCTTAAAGCAAAAATCAGAAACATTCTTAACCTTTAAGAAGTTCAAAGCCATGATAGAGAAACAATCTGATTGTGTTATCAAGAAGTTAAGATCGGATGGTGGTGGAAATGGCAAGATCAATGATTGTTGAGCAAGGTTTACCACTCAAGCTATGAGCAGAAGCCGTGTATACTTCAGCTTATATTCAAAATCGCCTTCCATCAAAGGCTATTAAGAATGATGTAACGCCTATAGAAAAGTGGAGTGGACACAAGCCAAACGTTTCACATTTGAAATATTTGGTAGCATATGCTATGTACACATAGCGGATCAAAAGAGAAAGAAGTTGGATGCCAAGGAAAAACGTGGAATCTTCATTGGCTATAGCAATCAGTCGAAGGGATATAGAGTTTTTATTTTGGAGAATGAGAAAGTTCAAGTATCTAGGGATGTTGAGTTTGATGAAAACAAAAAGTGGGATTGGGACAAGCAAGAAGAAATAAAGAAGACTTTTGTCTTGCCACTCAACGACCAACAACCATTACAAGATCAAAGCAGCAACGTCTTCACTCCGGTTCTGGATCAAGACGAAGATCATGAGAACAATGAAGATGGAAGTGAAGAAAGAGTGACATCCGAGCCTCCAAGAAAAATCAGATCCATGGAAGAGATCATGAATATAACCCAAAGAGTAGACGTTGAAGAAGCGGCTGAGATAATAGAAGAATGTCTTCTAGCGCATAATGAACCACAAACTTACAACGAAGCATGTATTGACAAAGATTAGAGAAAAGTTATGGAAGAAGAGATCAAAATGATTGAGAAAAACAAGACATGGAAGATAGTAACCAAGCCGGAGAATAAGCATGTCATAAGTGTAAAATGGATCTACAAGATCAAGACAGATGCAAGTGGCAATCCGATCAAACACAAAGCTAGACTGGTAGCAAGAGGCTTCTCTCAACAATATGGAGTTGATTATGTTGAGACATTTGCTCCTTTTTCAGGCCATGATACAATACGAGCCCTTCTTGCATATGCGGCTCAAATGAAGTGGAGATTGTATCAAATGGATGCAAGTCGGCTTTTTTAAACGGAGAACTAAAAGAAGAAGTTTATGTCACACAAACACCTGGGTTTGTGATTGAAAGAAAAGAAGGTAAGGTACTAAGGTTATACAAGGCTTCATATGGTTTAAAACAAGCACCAAGGGCTTGGTATGAATGATAGATTCTTATTTCATTCACAACGGTTTTGAGAGGAGTAAGAATGATGCAGCCTTATATATCTTGAAGCAAGGAGAAGACATATTGATTGTTAGTTTATATGTTGATGATATCATCATCACAGAGAACAACATTCGTCTCATCAACACATTCAAGGACAACATGAAGAAAGAATTCGAAACGACTGATCTTGGAGTGTTAAGCTATTTTCTCGGTATGGAAATAATACAAGATGATCAAGGTATATTTCTACCACAAGGAAAATATGCAAATAAACTCATTGATAAGTTTGGAATGAGAGAAAGCAAAAGCGTGAACACGCCACTCTTACCAACGGGAAAGAAGTTTGAAGATGACAAGGAATATGACAATCAAACTAAGTACAGGAGCCTTGTTGGAAGACTTCTTTATCTTTGTACATCAAGACCTGACGTGATGTATACAAGCTCTTATCTATCAAGGTTCATGTCGTCACCATTAGTGAAGAATTATCAAGAAGCAAAGAGGGTGTTATGATATGTCATTGGAACATCAAACCTTAGAATAAGTTTTCCAAGTGTCAAAACACCAAGACTGATAGGTTACTCGGACATCAATTGGGGAGGTTCTACAAAGGACATGAAAAGCACATCATGTTATGTTTTTACTCTTGGATCCGGCTATGTTTTGTTGGCAATCAAGTAAGCAACAAACTGTGGCTCAATCAACAGCCGAATCCGAGTACATCGCCATATGTGGTGCAGCAAATCAAGCGGTTTGGCTACAAACACTTTTCGAGGAGTTTGGCCTTAAGATATAAGGGGGAGTTCCCATCTTATACGATAACAAATCGACAATAGCAATTGGAAAGAATCCGGTACAACATAGAAGAACAAAACACATCGAAATCAAGTATCACTATGTAAGAGAAGCTGAACAAAAGGGACTCATTCAGTTAGAGTATTGCAAAGGAGAAGATCAACTCACATATATCTTCACAAATGCATTGAGTAGAACAAGGTTTGAAGACTTAAGAAAGAAGCTTGGAATGAAGCTGAGACTTGATTAAGGGGGAATGTTAAAGTATAATCAAATTCTCGTATAAAGTTTGATCCACATAAATTAGTTATTATCTAGAGAGTCACGAATGTAACATTGTGTTCATTCGTATAGGTTATGTTTATTCATATAAGTTATGACTATTCGTATAGGTGTGTCTATTCGTATTGTAATGTTTCATATTGTATAAGTATTGAGAAAAAACTCAAAAAAAATGATGTGTGCAAAATGCGTTTTCTAAATTGATAGACATCTAGTTTCCCTTATACTTTGTTTTCATTACGTTCTTCATACTCTGTTTTTGTAAAACCAGAGTTTGATCGTTGGATAAAGATCAACATAATAAAGCTTTCTCAATATTTTTTTGTCTCTAGTGATAACCTTGTTAGGGACTTTAACACAGATCTCACCAGAATCAAGGAGAAAAGGGACACCTTTCTTAATCATAATCTGCTCCACACCTTTGACATAATCCCTCCACGAAGGTTTTGAATTCATTGGCGGTGATTTTCTCACATCTGAAGGTTTAGGGTTCTTAGATTTATGGAAACAGACTCCGGAATTTGGGGGATCGAAGGTGGAACCTTCGGATCAAAGGCTCGTTCAACTGATTTAAGAGTAAAAGCAGAAGATTGTATTGATTCAACGGACTTAGGAGCCAACGAGACCACATGCTTCGGAGAAGCCGGACAAGTAACAGCTGCTCCAGAAGAGAGTTCAGAGCAGGTGAGGAAACCGAGAAGAGGATGAAGCCGCCTGAGGAAGTTTTTTCTTCTTCACCTTTGATGTAGCCATGACAAACGAGAACGAAGAGAATGTTAGATGTAATCGAGTTTCTCATTTGATTCAAATAAGTTAGTTGCTATATTTGTGGTTAGATATGTTAAGATAGAGTCATGTCTTTTGAATTTGTAAAAAAACGTGATTGTTAATTAGGTTGTGTCTGTTAGTTTATGAGTCAAGAGATACAACTCTTTGTGGTCCATGTCTGTTTATTTTTCCACACATATATACTTTCGATAACTCCTGTAAACACACAACGTTTTAACGTAATAAAAAAAACTCTGTTTTCTTATTCCTCTCTGTTTTACGATCTCAAGAGAAGCATTGTTGTGTTTTTTCTTTTAATCGATCAAAGGAAGCTTTGGCTTCTTACATGGTATCAGAGCTATGGAGGGAACATCACAACAAGTAATTCCAATCTTCAATGGAAAAGCATATGGATTCTCGAAAATTAAGATGACGACAATTATAAAAACGAGGCAACTTTGGGATTTGATCGAAAAAGGAGCAGTTATTGATTCGACAAGTCCAGCATCACCAGAGATTGCAAAGCAACAAGATGATCGCAATTTGAAGGATATGCTGGCTCTGCTCATTCTCCAAACCGCAGTTAGCGATGGACTTTTTCCTCGGATTTCTCCTGTTACAACTGCAAAGGAGGCATGGACTGCATTAGAATTGGAGTTCCAAGGAAGTTCTCAAGTACGGATGGTCAATCTACAATCTCTTCGAAGAGAATACGGAAACCTAAAGATGAATGAAAGTGATAGCATCAACACCTTCACAACGAAGTTAATTGATTTGGGAAATCAACTTCACATTCATGGAGAGAAAAAATTAGATGATCTTATAGTGCAGAAGATTCTCATTTCACTTCCTGAGAGGTTCGATAGTGTTGTTGCTGTTCTTGAACAAACCAAGGACTTAACTACTTTCTCAGTTACAGAGTTAATTGGAACTCTAAGGGCTCACGAGAAGCGTATGGAGTTGCGAGAAGAGCAATTAACTGAAGGGGCATTCTATGGCAAAAAATCTGTTCAAAACGAAAGAATCAAAGATGGAAACAAACGACAGAGGAAGACCGATAAATGGTGTGGTGTTTGTAAACGTAACAGTCACAAAGAAAGTGATTGTTGGTCAAAGAAAAATAAGAACAAAACGTTCTCCTCACAGAAGGATGTACAGAAAGAAAGGAAGTGCTTCGTGTGTGATAAGCCGGGACATCTAGCAAAGAACTGCAGATGTCGAAAGACCGAGAGATCAGATCTAAGTATCGAAGAGACAGGCGATGATTCATAGAATGAAAGTTACATCCTGTTTAGTGCAGTGGAAGAAAAAATATCATCGAGTATTGATGATGAAACGTGGTTAGTTGACAGCGGCTGTACAAACCACATGGCCAAGGAAGTTTTATACTTCATCACTCTTGACAAAAGTGTTAAAATACCGATCAAAGTGGGGAATGGTCAACAAGTAATTACGGCAGAAAAAGGGAATATCCAAGTGATGACAAGCCAAGGAGAGAAGATCATCAAAGAGGCGTTCCTAGTGCCGGGCTTAGCAAGAAACTTATTAAGTGTATCGCAAATGGTGTCAAACAGATATGGAGTCTTATTTAAAGACAATCGTTGCTTCATATATGATCTTCAAGGAAGAAGGATATTATATATCAAAATGAAGCACAAGAGTTTTCAGTTCACTTGGAATAAATCAGAAGAAAAGGCTTTGATTGCACATGAAGAAAACTATGAAAAACTAAGCCTATGACATTGGCGATTGGGACATGCTGGGTTTGACAAGTTGGAGAGGATGCAAAAGATGAAAATGGTGGAAAATGTTCCTTTCTTCGAAGTCACAAAAGAAGTATGTGAAGCATGTGAGATGAAAAAATAGTCAAGAAGAAAATTTCCTAAGAAGTCACAAACAAAAATGGATGAAGAATTGGAGTTGTTACACTCGGATGTGTGTGGTCGGATGCAGACTGAACCACTAAATGGAAGTAAGTATTTTTTTGCTGTTTATAGATGATTACACACGTATGTGTTGGGTGTACTCCGTCAAACGCAAAAGTGAAGTACTCTCCATGTTCAAAATGTTCAAATCTTTGGTTGAGAACCAATCCGGTAAACAAATCAAGCAACTAAGGACAGATGGAGGAGGAAAATTCACAAAATTATGGCAAGAGGCTGGAATTCAAAGACAAATCACAACACCTTACTCTCCTCAACAAAACGGTGTCTCCGAGAGAAAGAACCGGACATTAGTAGAAATGGCACGATCAATGCTTGTGGATCTAGGACTTCCAAACAAACTATGGGCTGAAGCTGTGGCTACATCAAACTATATTCAAAATCTCCTACCAACCAAGTCTCTAGAAGAAGACATATCACCAATGGAGAAATGGAGTGGAAGCAAACCGAGTGTAAAGCATCTAAAGTTTCTGGAAAAGAAAGAAATCAAGACCTCCATTGTTTCTCGGTTCAAGATTGAGCTTTCAAGACAACAAGAAGACGAATAAAACATCAACGATCTATATACTCAAGTGGACCAAGTAAGTGATTCATTTAATAGACTTCAGATTTCTAGTCATAGAACTCAAAGCACACTTGAAGAAGGGGAAACATCGGTTGGTCCAAGAGGTTTTAAATCCATAAATGAATTGATGCAACAAACGGAAGAGATGGCTCAAACACATGAAGTGTCTCACCAAATAAATGAAGAGCCAAATGTTTTTGAAGAAGCCGTGAAGAGTAAATAATGGAGAGAAGCAATGAAGGAGGAGATTCAAATGATTGAAAAACATGGTACATGGAATTTGGTGAAAAGGCCGAAAGACGCAAACATCATAAGTGTTAAATGAACCTATCGTCTCAAGACAAATGCAAAGGGAGAACCTATAAAGCACAAGGCCAGGTTAGTAGCAAGAGGTTTTACTCAACAATATGAAGTTGATTATTTCGAAACATTTGCTCCTGTTTCAAGACATGATACGATAAAGACTATATTGGCCGTATCTGCCCAAGATAAGTGGAAACTCTATCAAATGGATGTTAAGTCAGCATTTATAAATGGTTAAGTCTTCATTACTCAACCACCTGGTTTCATAAAATATGGAAAAGAAGAAAAAGTCTTAAAGTTGAACAAGGCTTTATACGGTTTAAAACAATCACCTAGAGCATGGTATGGAAGAATTGATACTTATTTCTTGGCTAATGGTTTTCAAAGAAGTATCAATGATGCAACTTTGTATGTAATAAAGACGGAAGGAGATATAATGTTGGTGAGTATATACGTGGATGATATTGTCATCACATGAAGCAACTTAAACTTAGTAAACAAGTTTAAGGATGACATGAAGCGAGAGTTTGAGATGACCGATCTTGGAGAGCTTAACTACTTCCTAGAAATGGAGATCATACAAGATAAGAAGGGAGTGTTTCTCTCTCAAGGAAAATATGCAAACAAACTCCTAGAAAAGTTCAATATGCAAGATTGCAAGACAGTGAAAACTCCTCTAATACCACACAGAAAATACGAAGAAGAGGAGGAGAAATTTGCGGATGAAACAAAGTGCAGAAGCATAATTGGCGGTCTCCTATACTTGTGTGCTTCAAGACCTGATCTCATGTATGAAAGTTCATACTTTTCAAGGTACATGTCTTCACCATTAAACATACATTATCAAGATGCAAAACGTGTCCTTAGGTACATCAAAGGAACAAGAAAATTTGGAGTCCAATTTGAAACTGTTTCGGAACCAAAGCTTCATGGATACTCGGATAGTGATTGGGGTGGATCAATTGAAGATAAAAAGAATACATCTGGTTATGTATTCTCTCTCGAATCAGCGGTATTTAGTTGGCATTCCAGCAAGCAAAAGACTACAGCACAATCAACGGCAGAAGCGGAGTATATTGCTTTATGTTCAGCTGCAAATCAAGCTATTTGGTTACAAAGATTGGTGAAAGAAATCGGGTTCAAGGCTGAAGAAGAAGTAAAGTTATATTGTGATAACAAGTCAACCATCGCCATTGGTAAGAATCCTGTCCAACATAGAAGAACTAAGCACATTGATATCAAATATCATTTCGTGCGTGAAGCTGAACAAAAGGGGCTTATAAAGTTGGAGTATTGTTCTGGAGAATCTCAACTTGCAGATATTCAAACCAAGCCACTGTATACAAGAAGATTTGAAGAACTAAGAGAAAAGCTTGGAGTCAAAGAGAAACTAAATTAAGGAGGAGTGTTAGATGTAATCGAGTTTCTCATTTGATTCAAATAAGTTAGTTGCTATATTTGTGGTTAGATATGTTAAGATAGAGTCATGTCTTTTGAATTTGTAAAAAAACGTGATTGTTAATTAGGTTGTGTCAGTTAGTTTATGATCTCTCTCTCTC
>JAKUCM010004281.1:0-16052 GCA_023374145.1 Lepidium sativum | reverse complement strand
AAGAGAGAGATAATGATGGTGAGGGAGGAGCAACTGCTATTACAGTATATTCTCCACCAGTTTGAGAGAATGAAATTGAGCCAGAAGATGGAAGTCTGGATATTAGTGTTGAGAGATCGTATATTGGTGATGTCTATGTAGAACGTCCACCCGCTGTAGAGAGTAGTCTGTTTGCAGAGGAATGGGAA
Organism: Lepidium sativum; assembly: GCA_023374145.1. Lineage (NCBI taxonomy): Eukaryota > Viridiplantae > Streptophyta > Magnoliopsida > Brassicales > Brassicaceae > Lepidium > Lepidium sativum. Next base: position 15,864 of record JAKUCM010004281.1, on the reverse strand, counting down.
GACGACTTAGGTTTGAGTTTGCATCAAGAATTTAAAGATAAGAAGACATTGCAAGAAGTTGTGGATAGAGGATCATTTGTCAACAACTTTTGTTTTGCCATTAAAAGATCTCAACCAAGTCGGTTGTGGATTGTATGTAATAAAGAAGGCTACAAATGGGGTGTACGAGCATCAAAGATTAAAATATGGATATTTTTAGGATTATAAAGTACACAAAGATGCATACATGCTCTCGGGCTAGTCAGAGCGAGAGTAGTGGCACAAAGAGGCACTGCACGCCAGAAATAGTTGCAAGTGTCTTGCAAGAGGATTTTCCTGGACAAATGAACACTCCAACTCCTAAAGTTATCATGGGTCTTGTGAAGACAAAACTTGGAGTGAGTATATCGTACTCCACCGCGATAAGAGGGAGAAAACTTGCTATTGATAGGCTGCGTGGCACTCCGGAAGAAAGCTACAAGATGATACATTCCTATTTATACGAGTTACAAAAGGCAAATGCGGGTACAGTAACACATGTGCAAGTAGATGAAAATGGGAAGTTCAAGTACCTTTTCATAGCTTTGGGAGTTAGCATCGAGGGATTTAGAGTGATGAGGAAAGAGATTATTATAGATGCAACATTCCTCAAAAACGGATATGGTGGTGTATTAGTTTTTGCTATTGCTCAAGATCCTAATCGACACCATTATCCAATTGCGTATGGTGTACTAGATGGAGAGAACGATGCTAGTTGGGACATGGTTTTTCCAGACTTTGAAGACAGTTATACCAGATTCTTCCAAATTGGTATTTGTTAGTGATAGGAATGCAAGGCTCATCGGCGCCATAGGTAATGTGTATCCAGAATCCCATCACGGGTACTGCATATGGCATATGTCACAAAATGTGAGAGCTCATGCGTCTAGTACCAACAAATCTGTTGTTGGTTGGAAATTCATGCAGTGTAGTAGGCAGTACACAGTTGCCGATTTCAACCGCGAGTATAGTTTATTTATGAGAAGATTTCCGACTGCAGCCAGTTATTTGGAGGAAAGTATTGTGAAGGAAAAGTGGGCTAGGTGTGTCTTTCCGGGAGAAAGGTATAATATCGACACAAGCAACAATGTGGAGTCTACGAATAGTGTGTTTAATGAAGCAAGGAAGTTCTCCCTAATACCCATGCTTGATACAATCCTCAAAACATTTGCGAAGTGGTTTTGTGATTGTCGGATGGAAATAACGAAAGGTACGAGTGAAAAAAAATTGATGCCATTTGTGGAGAACATAATGCATGATTCATGGGCTGTTGCCGAGAGGTTGATTGTGATGGCGCTTAATACCTTTGAATTCGATGTCATTGGTAGTGATGGGAAGAATTATTTTGTTTGCTTGGAATCGAAGAGCTGCAGTTGTAGAGTGTTCAACATCGAAAAGTATCTGTGTATCCATGCATTGGCTGCATTCATTCATTACCATAAGATGGAACCTCGACCTTGTAAAATCCCATTACATGAGCTTTGTTCTAAATATTATTGGTCCGAGTTGTGGGCACTTGCGTATACCAGGTCTATTTTGTTGGTGTCCGAGATGTTGCAGTGGGATGTTCCGGATTACATCAAAGACAAAGAAATCAAACCACCTGACAGGATTACTAAAACGGGAAGAAGAAAAGTGAAAAGGATGCCATCGGTAGGAGAGACACGTCCAAGATCATCAAACGTAAGGAGGCCGAGACAAAGGTTCCAATCGCCAATATTCAGATACCTAGCAGAAGATGAGGTCAATCAGTGATTTGTAAAACTCGTGAAACTAGTAAAACAATGGCATTTCTTAATAGCTTTATGGCTCTCTCTGGAAAATGTATGTGTATTTGTAAAACTCGTGAAACTAGTAAAACTAGGGCATTTCTTAATACTGGAAAATGTATGTGATTTGTAAAACTCGTGAAACTAGTAAAACTATGGCATTTCTTAATAGCTTTATGGGTCTCTCTGGAAAATGTATATGATTTGTAAAACTCGTGAAACTAGTAAAACTAGGGCATTTCTTAATAGCTTTATGGCTCTCTCTGGAAAATGTATGTGTATTTGTAAAACTCGTGAAACTAGTAAAACTAGGGCATTTCTTAATAGCTTTATGGCTCTCTCTGGAAAATGTATGTGTATTTGTAAAACTCGTGCTTGAACTTAAGTAATTGTAATCTAAAGATAAATTTGATCCATTAAACCTAATTCTTATAAGGAAGATAATCTATAATGAAACTTGATTCTTATAAGTAAGATATTCTTATAAGGAAGATAATCTATAATGAAACTAGATTCTTATAAGTAAGATATTCTTATAAGTAAGATAATATATAATGAATGACTCTATACATAACTTAAAAATAAAATTGAAATAAGTTTTTTAGATATAATTACATTCGTCCACTTTATTCCTTATAGTTTTAGTGTGACTTTCTAAGTTAACATTAGTGTGACTCTCTAAGTTCTACGAATATATATTTATTCTAGAATTTAAATACACAAAACACTTAGAGTCCTCAGTTAATTGATTATAATTCACTGTACAACTAAAAAATAAATTTATAAGGTTATGTATAACTAAATGTTATGCAAAATTATCGAAAGTATAACTAGTAGTAATTTAGTATAACAGCCAACTAGTAGTATAACTAGGTCGAAAATTGTCACGTTTTCGTTTGGCGCCCAGGTTTGACATTTTCTTTGGGACACGTGCATACCTAATTTTGTGGGTATATAAACCAAAAAAAAAATTTCTCTCTCCTCCTCACTTTTTCCTCTCTCCCTCCGCCGACCCCGACATATCTCTCATCTCTCTCGTTTTCTCTCCTCTCTCATTAATTTCTCCTCTCATCTCTTAAAATCTTCTCTCATTTCTTGTCTACTAGATTATATATCCTCTCCCCTCTCCAAATCTTCTATCATCTCTCGACTTCTTGTCCCATAGTAAGTTATCCTCTATTGTTAGGGTTTGTAGAAAAAAAATTCGGGATTAGATTTTAGATTTGTCTATTATGTTTATGTTTTTCTTTTCTTTTAGGTCTTACATAGTGTCTTGGACCGAAGAGGACGACACCGACTACTCCGAGGAAGAAACCCGTGAAATGTTTAGGCGAATTGAATACGTCATGGATAGTGAAGGGGGAATTCCTCATAATTGTCCTTGTGGTGAAGCTATCATCGTGGAAAGAACAAATGAACATGCCCGGAACAAGATTTATTTCAAATGTAGAGTGTATGAGGTACAAAAGATGTTGTACAGTATAACTAGTATAACTAGTATAACTAGTATTACTTCTGTACTCTGACTACTGAAGTTGTTTAGTTTAGTATAACTAGTTGAACTGATGTTGTTTCCACCGACAGAACGATGGCCTCCACAGGAAAACAAGTTGGGATCAAGCTATACAAGGAGAGTGTGAGAATCTGAAATATAGTATCGAGGATTTGGAGAAAAAGATAGAGTTGTACAAGGAGGAGGTGGCGATGCTGAAGAAGGAGATGTGGGAGCAAAATGCAGTGGTTGTTAAGCTTGTGGAGAGGGTCGAAAAATATTTCGGTCCTTTGTAAGTTATTTTAGTATAACTAGTATAACTAGTTTATTTCCCAATAGCTTTATGGCTATCTCTGGAAAACGTATATGTACAAGTAAAACTCGTGAAACTAGTAAAACTATGGCATTTCTTAATAGCTTTATGGCTTACTATTATAACTCGATGAAGATGATAGTTATACTAGTTATACTATCATAATTACATTCGCATAATTACATTCGTACAATTAGACATAACTAGTATTTTAGTATAATTAGTATAACTAGTAAAACTAGTTTATTTCCTAGTAGAACTGATGTTGTTTTAAGCATAATAATATTTAGCATGGTGAAACATATAAACATAACATTAAATAAATTAAACAGAAAATGTATGAGTTTTGAACTTAAATGAGTTCTACATTGCTTAATAGAAAATACTAAATTAAGTTTTTAACTTAAATGAGTTGGGTACATTGCTTCAAACGTTCCTCGCCTTTGCCCTCGTCACTGCCGGACTTGGTCAGAAACCATTGTGCGTACTTGTTCGCACATATACATTTCTAATACCTCCACGAGTCCTAGCAGCCTACAGTTAAACAATTAAGCAAGTTAAACTAGTTATACTAGTTATAATTTGTATACAAGTTATACTAGTTATACATGGCTAATTGCGGGTGCAGCGTCAACGGGTGGAGCATCAACGGTTGCAGATTGATCGGGTACATCATGGGGTTCATTATCACCACCAGCACCCTGTATTTGAACAGTAATTCAAGTTATACAAGTTATTCGGGTTATTTGAGTTATACAAGTTATACTAGTTATACCTGTTCCAGCAATGTCACTCTTCTCTTAAACCGATCCACCTCGTCTGTTAATGCCTTCACCATATCAACAACCTCAGCTTGATTCGGAGCGGAAGGCGGAGGCATGTCTTGTGTCGGAGCAGAAGGCGGAGTTGGGACTTGGGTCGGAGCAGAAGGAGGAATAGATAATCTTGCTTCCACATCCTAGTTATACATGCCTTCAAACAAGATTCTCTTCCCACACCGGATACATTGTCTCCAGCTTTCAACCTCCAGATCGTGAGTTTCATTATCCTCCTCTTCTGTCATTCCAGCCAGCAAACTATGCTCTTCATCTGTGCATGGAGAGAGGGTATAACTTGCTAGTTGTACTAGTTTTACGAAAAATACAGTATAACTAGCAAGTTATACTAGTATTACGACAGAGTATAACTTGCTAGTTGTACTAGTTTTACGAAAAATACAGTATAACTAGCAAGTTATACTAGTATTACGACAGAATATACTACATAGTTGTACCAACAATCATTAACTAACTGTGGTTTTGTCAAGGAGTTTGTTGATTGTTGGGAAGGAATACCCTCTCATGTTGGGTTGCTGGAAATGGGACCTGCACATCCGAGGACACCTTGGGTCTGCGTCTGGAATTACGTTTCGGCAATTACGGTACAACGTCGGTATTGACTCAAAAGCCAATAACTACAATCACAAACATATGCGTAAATGTCAGAAAACCACACAAGAATTACATATCATAAACTAACAAATGTAAACTAACCTCGAGAGGAAGTACGAAACCAGGGATAACCCAAGTTGTACCCGAGACCGTGCCTCCGAAATGGTTCATCGTATGCTCGATCTCATGGAGCATGTTTTCGAAGGTCCATCTGCCCCAAGGGAACCTGTAGCAGAAATCCAAATCATCCACAGCCCTCAATAGGAAGCTATCGATGGGTGTTGCATCTGTTCCGCCCTTGGTCGGCGAGTGGATGAAATGGCAGAGGAAGTACAGGACTAAGATCTTCAACCGTTTGTTGTCCTGAGTAAGAGGTCCCCAGTTCACCAGGATATCCTCCACATCCTCCTTCCTGACACTCCTCCCCTAGTGCCCCAGATAGTTCCTCCTAAACCTCGTACTTCCAGCAGTTTCCCGAAACTCTATCGTCTCATACATACGACAGTTTAATCCAGAGATGAACGCATGCTCTCTAAGCCCATACCAGACCGGGACACCGTTCACAATAAACCAAACTTCACGTTTGGTCTCCGTCCGAGCGGTTCTAAGAAGCAACATCCACATGCCCATGCTCATGTGGTTTTTCTCCATGGTCATGTGGAATATATGCCCGAACTGCAGGTGGTTCTCGAACCACGCCCTCTCCACATCAGTCAGTGGAGGCTGCAACCCCTCGAAAAACTCCTTCGTCTGCTTCACATAGCAACAAGTGGAGATCTTGACCTTTTTGGTGTACTCCGTTGGATTGAAGTACATCTGGGTAGGGAGCTGGGCAGTCGGTCTTTCATCCTGAAACACACAAACATATTTTCAGCAATCAACGCCACAGTATAACTACATAGTTGTACTAGTTTTACAAAAAGTATAGTATAACTAGCAAGTTATACTAGTATTACGATGGAGTATAACTTGCTAGTTGTACTAGTTTTACGAAAAATATAGTATAACTAGCAAGTTATACTAGTATTACGACAGAGTATAACTTGCTAGTTGTACTAGTTTTACGAAAAATATAGTATAACTAGCAAGTTATACTAGTTATACTTACCATTCTGTCTTCGGATAATATATCCTCCATTGGTTCGTCTTCGATATATCCTCTATCACCGCCTCCTCTACTTGATTCTCCTCTTGTTCTAGCCATCACTGCAAGAAAAATTATAACCAAAATCGAAATCAATCATCATCAACTACTTGACCCTCCTCTTGTCAACACATTCACTAAAAATCAAAGACAATCCTAACAATACCCTAATCAAGTGATAACTAACTACAATAGTTTCATGATGATATATTATTGAAGGATATACTATCAGCTAAGTTATCGGTTTATTTGAGTTAATGTTTATCTTAGCTTATGTGTATTTTGAATTCTAGATAGTTTCTGTTTCTTAAGTTTGGGGGAGCTTATCTAATCCGAGACTTGTGATAGAGTTATATCTGGCTTCCTATCTCTACTTAAAGGATCGATGTTGTTGATTAATAAACAAGAACAAATTTAGCTTATTGGATAATCGTTTTAAGCAACAATGAAATGGTTTACCTTAGTGAAATCACGAAATTTGGTTGAGAAAAGTCGTTGAGTTTTAGTGAAATCAAAGGGAGATTCCGAGGAGATCAAATCGCGAAGTTTGGTTGAGAAGATTTTCGAAGTTGTAAGAAGTTTAACTAGTTCGCCAAAGATCAAATGGGAGTTCGAAATTTTGGAGGGTTTGTGAGAAGATATAAAATCGCGAAAATTAGAGGGAGAGTGGAAGAGTTGAATCAGGAATTTAGGGTTTAGTGGGAGAGTTGATTTGGGGCGGGTCGATAGGTTGTGTCGGGTTTGGGTCGGGTTTTAGGGTTTGGGTCGGGTTTGGGGCAGGTTTTAGGGTTTGGGTCGGGTTGGATCGGGTTTGGGCGATTGGGTCGGGTTAAATTGATTTCGGTTCGGTTTAATTAATTTGGACCCGGTTTAATTGATTTTGCTCTGGTTTGTGCGAATTCGTATGGGTAAATTGGTCAATTTACAATTTTTTCAATTTTTTTTAAATCCTGTCTGTTTTTTGGCTGGGTTTTGAGATTAACTTGTGAGCTAATGGGTGTTCTCAGACAATAACTCGAACCGCATCGCCGCCGTCGTCTCTATCTTTTTTTGCCCGACGAGATTGTTTTGGATTGCTTAGTCCGCGTTCCGAGGCACGACTACAAGAACGTGTCTTCCGTCTCCAAGAGGCTGAGGTCCCTAATGCGCTCGCCTGAGCTCTACCGGTTGCGATCCCTCCTACCCAAGGCATCCGTCTATGTCTGTTTATGCGACAGGGACAAGTATTATTCTAGTGATCCCACCTTCAGTTGGTTCACCCTCCGTCAGACGAAGAAGACGGAGTACCAGTTGGTCCCGATCCCGCTCCCTTCTAGTTTTTCCATGTACAGTTGTGCCACCGGGGATTCAGATATATACTTCATAGGCGGATTTCCAAAGCCCACCGAGCTGTGGATCCTTGATACCCGATCCGGTAACTTATATCAGGGCCCGACAAAGCGGAAGACCCGATTTGCAGGGAGAAGCATCGTGGGAGTTGTAGACGGGAAGATTTACGTGATCCAAGAGCTGAAAAATGGCTCGATCCACGAGGAGGTTTTCGACTTAGAATCGCAAGCCTGGAAAATCCCGGGAGTCCGTGTCCCTAACGAGACAGTGGACAGGAGACCGATGATGAGGTCAAGCGTGACACTGGAGGGGAAGCTTTATGCGATAGAAAGGCGAAAGGGAAGTATCACCGTCTACAATTTGTGACAAGGTAGAAGAAAGGAGAAGATGGAAATGCCGATTGATGATTCGGCTTGGCAGCTATGCGTGGTAGATAATCTGCTCTTTGCTCTATTTAGCAAGTGTGGGCTCGCATGGCTTGACACAAAGCGCAACGTATGGAGAGTGCTAAGTGGTGATGCGCAGAAACTGCGTCCAGTATTGTATGGCAAGGCAATGGTGGAATACGATGGAAAGCTAGCGGTCTTCTGGAGAGAAATACACACCAGTACTAGTAGAAAGAAAGAGAAAATTTGGTGTTCAGTGATCGCGTTGTACAGGGGTGGAGAAGAATTTTGCGGGACAATCGAATGGTCTGGTGTCGTTGCCACCATCCCATTTGTCTCTCGCTATCTCCATTGCTTTGTTGCTTCAGATTAGTTGTTTGATGAATTGCCCTGTGAGAATGGCTTTATCATGGAACAAAACAGAAAAATGGTTCATGTTGGTGTGGAAGTTTGTGCTATTTATAGATTGCTGCTGGAGACAAACTAGTGTAAAAATTACTTTTGCATTCTAATCATTCAGTAATATTTCAGTTTATCTATGCATCCAAAAGATCGTTGCCTCCTCATGATCATCAGATGCTTCAGTCATCTAGGCGGGTTTCATTTTCTTTCTGTTTTCTAATTCTAATATTGCATAAGTGGGATTATTAGTCAAATCACAACTTTACCATATGTCTTTGCTTAATGGTTGATGTCAGATAGCCTCATGTCATTATGAGTCCTTTTCTTTTGCTGGTTTCTACAAGTAGCATCTCCTTAACCAGGGAATTATACCAGTTGAGCTTCCACGCCTGGAAGATAGACTCGTTTTTTGAGTTCTACTTCATAATTGATTATAATTTTCTGCATAAAACACAATGTTTAGGGAACCCCTTGTATCTCGTTTGTTGGCAAATTTATCAGTTTTTTTTCTTTCTATTCAATGTTGAACTGATGTTGTGGCTTATTCTTGCTTCTGAATGATTACACACTATCGTTTTGGTTTGTCAATTGAAAGTTTATTCTGGTTATTAGACTTCAAAGCGTGTTTGAGCATTTTGGATTGTCATAATGCCTGGTAATCAGGTGGGAATACGTAATGGAATACAGCAGGGATATAAAATCCCTCCTTAGTAATACAGTATCCTACCCTACTCCTTTGATAGAAGACCCAAAATCAGTTATAGAGGTACGTAGGTCTTTCTAGTTTAACATGGGTTAGCACAGTAATTGAGCTTTTCTTTCTAATGGCTTTGAGTGTGGGAGCTTTTCTAAATGGACTTTTGCGTTTACATGCAGATTGCGGAAGAACCAGCTTCTCTAAAGGCTGTGTGGGAGTTGATGGAATTATTTTATGCGAAAAAGACATGTCTGTCTTGGTTGCTAGAACGGCGTATTGATTGGCTATCTGTTAATAGTTTCTTCCTCTAACACTTGAGTTATCTTAATTCTAAACATTCCAGGACTTCTTACCTATCATTTATATCATGGCAGGACTATGATATACTCCTTTCAAGCTCACATCCAACTATCCATTCAAAGCTAGAAAGATTTCCAAAATGAACTTGTTGGCCTAATTGTTACGAGCATTATATTATATTTTTTCATCTGTCTCTCAAGTATTAATGGTATAGAATATAAAATGGTAGTTTGCTCTAAGAAGTCATTGAAATATTGGTAGTTTTCTGAGAAAAAAATTGATTGAGGAACTGGATGCTTAATACTCTATGTTCCTTTCCAGGCCGTCAAGGATGATCCAAGATACTGGGAAGTGATGTTGCCCGCTTTATCAGTGAGGTTGGCTAGAAATAGTAAATAGTAAATTTTTTGGGGATATGGGCTTCTTTTTAAAATTTGAGCCGTGTATTATATTTTACTCCACCCCTGTTGTTCAAACAAGAAACCTGAAAATCCAATGAATCCCATTTTGCATTGCAGGGATTAGATGGTATGCATAAACCTAGGGCAAAAATGTTCTCAGTCAAAGCCAGTCAACACTTCACATAAGCTTCTGAGACTGCTTATTGGAATTCTTGGAGAAAACACTGAGGTCAGTTATGCACATTAAACCAAATCGAAGGTGTAACTGTTTCAAATCTTTGTCCCTGTGTAATCCTTCATAGTTTAATTGAATGATGTAGGTTGTTCTGGCAGAGTGTTCCAAAGAGTTTGGCTCCTGGTAGGCAGGCAGTCTTTATTTTTGTTGCTGCTTATCTTCTTTGATTGTGCTATAATGTATATATATGAAACAAGACGAGACTTTTTGTGTTTGTTGTTAGGATGGTTGCACATGCCATGGAACTATTGACAGCTGGAAGTGATGAAGGAGATGTTCTTGTACATGAGGAGCAGCGAAAGTTGGGTGGGATCAACATGGAAGAGCTATATAGACTTGTTTATGCTCAAGTTCTTTCTTCTCATGCTTTGATTTGGCAGGTACCTTTCCTGATGATCAAATCGGTGTCTTTCTTATATGTATTACACTGTTACCCTGAAAAGTTAAAACTTCTTCTTATATTGAATTCTTCCTCTTTGTGATTAATTTATGCATATTGTTCCCATATATCTAGCATCGTGTGAGAAACAGGAATTAGGTTTATTATAGTTATTGTTCTACATGCAGGCTGTTCAAGACGATCAGTTGCTTATTAAGGTTTCATTTATTCAGTTTCATTTGAACATCAATTTCTCCTTCCAGTTTTCTGTTTTGTTTGATATTCTAGTTTCTTGTCATAAGCATTCACTGTAGACTTGTGTTTCTCCTGTTCCAGAGCCTAGAAATTTCCCGTCTGTATGAACTTAGTAATGTCAGTGCTAAAACTTATGAAGGTATTGATTTATTGAGACATTGTTCTACATTTGTGTCCTCTAATGAGAAAGAAAAAAAAGAAAAAAACCTTATTTTCTAAAGTAAGTAAATGTCGTTCAGATTTGTGGAGTGCATCATTGGAAACATGGGAGGAAAGGCTCTTGGATTTTCTGGCTCCAGCAAGCCCGTGATGAACATTGTATCGATGTGTTTTCTCAATAGCTTTTTGATTTTGTTGGAAAGTCATTGTCGGAAGAAAGCGTCAAGGTACATATTCCCTAAGCCATACTAACAAAAATCTGTTTATAAAATCTTGTTATTTCTATATGTGTAATACAACATCTTTCTGATCCCCTTTTTCATTCCACTGAACATTGGGAATTACCAGTGCTTTATTCACTGCAGCTAATGAAGAGCCCCTTGATATGCCCTGGTCGGTATATACGAGAAGAAGGAAGCCACTCGGACCACAGGGAGACGTGGATCAACCAAGCACACCGACGGATCAAGCTCATGGGAGAGATTGTGCTCGAGTACCAGAAGTAGAGACAAGCTAGAAGCCTCTGTTTTTAGTAGAGGGTTTCTAATAAATTGTAATTATAAATACATTGTGGAAATATTATTGTGGGACACGGAGGTTTTGTGAATAAGAAAGAAAGGTTCATCGTTTACAAGAAACTGATTTACAGAGTTCATCTTCAATCTTCTTTTTCTCTTAACAATTGGTGCGGTGATTCGCTGACTTCAGACCTCCGATGACAAGACCGCCGGAAATGTTAGCAAGCATTGAAATTAACTCGCGATTCGACTTACAAGACACTCGATTGGAGCAGCTAGAAGAACGACTCGGTAATGTGGCGTTGGGATTGCAAGATTCAAACAGAGTGGCGGAGGAATGTCACGTTTCGCTGAGCAATCGCGTTGATACGATACTAAAGTTGCTCACTTCTTCTCCTCAAGTACAGAATTCATCCAACACTCTTTCGCCGAATTTCAGTGAATTCAAAGCTTCACTTCCGCAGCAAGAACACGGTTTAGCTCCTTCTCCAATTTAGCAATCTCACCAGACCCAAGATTGTCTTGATATGGGTTCGGCATCTTTAGCGCTTTCTCTTAGCAACCGCGAAACATGCTTAAAGAAAATAGATCTTCCGATCTTTGATGGAGCAGATCCGCACACGTGGTTGAGCCTCTTAGAACGGTTTTTCCTTCTGGGTCAGTACTCGGATTCAGAGAAATTTAGGCTCGTAGCGTTAGGATTAACAGGGCGGATTCTTAGTTGGTATGATTGGGAAATTAGCCGAGCTCCTTTTCACGATTGGGAGGATTTTCGAGCAAAGTTTCTTCTTAGATTTGGTCGAACCAGTAACATACTTTCGGTTGATAGGTTACACAACTTAGTGCAGCATGAGTCAATTGAAGAATACGTCGAAGAATTCCAGCGATTGTCTGCTCCAATGTCCGATATGACAGAACAACATCAAGGGTTTGAAACCGGAGCTTCAAACATTATTGCGCTTACTTAAACCAGCAACCTTACCAGAAATTATCAACGTGGTGCTGGATATGGCGCCTGATGTAATGGCTAAGATCATTAGTGAGGCTTTAGCTAAATCTGGGAGCAATCAGCCACTTCGGGTCTCAAATGCTAGTTCATTTCGTTCTAGTACGACTGACACACAGAATGCATTGTCGAAGCTACTCAGTTCTGCATTATCAACTACTGGGAGTCATTCACGTAACTCGACGCCATATCAAAGCCGTAATAGAGGGCGTAGGAATTTGTCACAGGCAGAATATGATGAAAAACGTAAAAATAAACTTTGTTTTCGTTGTGATGCCTCTTGGTCACCAGTTCACAAATGTCCGAGGAGTGAATTACAAGTGATGCTATTATCTCATGACTGTGAGATATTGTTAGCTGAAAGCCTAGAAGAGGAGAATGCCGAAGAGGATATCGTTTTCCAACCTCAACTATGCAAGTTATCTCTCAGTTCATTTTTAGGTGCTGATAATCCAAAAACTATGAGAGTGCGAGGTAAAGTAGGTAAAACGATTGTCAGTCTTTTACTTGATAGTGGTGCAAGTCACAACTTTGTGTCTCCTGCTATGGTTTCCAAATTAAAACTCAAATGTATCTCACTTTCGGGCAGTGAAGTTTCGTTAGGGACATGTTTAAAAGTGCAATGCAATGGTGTCTGTCGGGAAGTACAATTTCAGATTGCTGACACTGTGTTTGAATCTGATTTCATATCATTAGAATTAGGAGCTGTTGACTTTATACTAGGTATGCAATGGTTGCGCACCTTGGGAAGGTGCGAATGTGATTTTGATGAGCAGTGGATCTCTTTTAAGTACAAAGGTAAGCAAGTGACGTTACTCGGTGATCCGCAGCTACATGACAGGGTACATCCGTTAACTCATGGACTCAACAATTCCTCACCCAGCTTCTGTAGTGGTAAACATGTATCCTTAGCCACGATGGTGAAACTTGTATCCTCTTATTCCCCATTATTAATCCAACAGTTATTATCATCTTATTCTGTTTCGTTCACTGACCCGTCGTCATTACCTCCACTTAGGGGTCATGAACACTCTATCTGTTTGAAACCAGGTACAACAGCTGTTTCTATTCGACCTTACCGATACCCTCATACTCAAAAAGAAGAAATGGGGCGTCAAGTACACGAGCTGCTGACCAAAGGCATGATTCGTCCAAGTCGTAGTCCCTTCTCCAGTCTCGTGCTTTTAGTTCCCAAAAAAGACAAGGGGTGGCGATTGTGTGTAGATTATCGTGCACTTAACAAAGCCACGGTGCCAGATAAGTATCCTATACCCGCGATTGATCAGTTATTAGATGAGTTAAAAAATGCTTGTGTTTTCTCAAAACTGGACTTGCGTTCTGGTTATCATTAAATTAGAATGCACACTGCAGATATAGATAAGACTGCCTTTAGGACGTTTGATGGCCATTATGAACTTTTGGTAATGCCTTTTGGGTTAACAAACGCACCTGCCACTTTCCAACGTCTCATGAATGAAATCTTTCGTCCTTTTCTTCAAAAATATACACTCATTTTCTTTGATGATATTTTAGTATACAGCTTATCATTATCGGAACATGTTAACCACCTTACTCAAGTCTTTCAGGTGCTGCATGAGCAGCAACTTTTCGCAAACCAGAAGAAGTGTATTTTTTTGCAGGATAGGATTGAATACTTGGGGCACATAATCTCAGCTGATGGCGTCTCCACTGATCCGAGCAAAAACGCAGCAATGGTGAATTGGCCAACACCTCGTACACTGAAGGCATTGCGGGGTTTCTTGGGCCTCACTAGCTACTATAGACGTTTTATTCGCCACTATGGCAGCATAGCACAACCCTTGACATCTCTACTGCACAAAGACATGTTCAAATGGTCTCCGCAAGCTCAGCAAGCTTTTGATTCACTCAAGAAGGCCATGCTTCAAGCACCAGTTTTGTCACTCCCTGATTATACAAAACAATTCATAGTGGAAGCTGATGCTTCTGGCTGCGGAGTGGGGGCAGTACTCATGCAGGACAACAACCCAATTGCATACTTCAGCCACGCATTTACAGAGAGAGAGCAGCGTAAGCCAATTTACGAACGAGAATTAATGGCCATTGTACTGGCAGTGCTCAAGTGGAAGCACTATTTGTTCGGGAGAAGATTTGTCGTACATACCGACCAGAAAAGCCTCAAGTTTCTTCTGGATCAGAGGGAAGTCTCCATGGACTATCAATTCTGGTTGACCAAGCTGTTGGTGTACGACTTTACGATAGAGTATAAACCCGGGATTGAGAACAAGGCTGCGGATGGCCTATCTCGTAGCATGGCACCTGCAGACTTTCTGGACGTGGTTACTTTACAGGCCCTCACCATTCCACGCGGACTTGATCTCCATAAGCTGTATCATGAACTTGATGATAGTTCTAAGATCCAAACTCTTAAGCAGCAGCTGCATTCGGGTCAGCTATCCACCCATCTGTATTCGCTGCAACAGGGACACCTCTTTTACCGCAAACGTCTTTTACTTCCTAGTACATCATTGTTTATTCCTCTCTTATTACATGAATACCATGACTCGTTTAAGGGTGGTCATGCAGGAGTTATGAAGACCTTAAAGAGGATCTGGCTACAATTTCACTAGAGAGGAATTAAGGCGCAAGTGGAATGTTACGTGAGTGAGTGCCACAACTGTCAGACTCACAAATATAGCACGCTGTGCCCCGCGGGATTGTTACAACCACTGCCTATCCCTGATCGCATTTGGTCCGACATCACCATGGACTTCATTGAGGGGTTACCACTTTCGTTGGGGATGAACGTCATATTGGTGGTAGTGGACCGCTTAAGTAAATATGCCCACTTCATGGCTCTGCGACACCCCTATACAGCAGCAGAGGTGGCTGCTCGTTTCACTAAGGAAATTATCAGACTTCATGGAGTTCCGACATCAATTGTCTCTGACAGAGACAAAACATTCCAGAGTTCTTTCTGGAAAGAGTGTCACAGACTGTCGCATACTAAACTGCGTTTCACAACAGCATATCACCCTGAAACCGATGGACAATCCGAGGTGGTCAACCGCACATTGGAGACATATCTTCGTTGTTTCACATCATCCAATCCTAAGCGTTGGTATCAACATCTTCACTGGGCAGAATTCTGGTACAATTCTTCGTATCACTCTTCACTTAAAGCAACTCCCTTCAAAGTGGTTTATGGCAGAGAAGCTCCATCAATCCTTCCATATGAACATGGGTCGACAAGGAACTTTCAACTTGAAAGTTCGCTTAAAGAACGTGACTTAATGCTTCAGGATGTTAAGTATCACCTGTTACATGCACAAGAGGTCATGCAAACAGCAGCAAATAAACATAGGCGTGCTCTGAAATTTCAGGTGGGCGATAAGGTTTTCCTTAAACTCAGGCCATACAGGCAACAATCGGTGCTTAAGAGGATTTGTCACAAACTTTCAGCTCGGTTCTTTGGTCCATTTGAAATCCTGGAACGTATTGGACGAGTAGCATACCGGTTGTCTCTTCCTCCTCATTCAAAGATACACCCAGTTTTTCATATTTCACTACTCAAACCAGCACTAGGTGTCCACCGAGAGGTCCACCCTTTACCGGTCGAGCTCAATGATGCAGCTGACTTATCTCCGACCCC
>JAKUCM010004280.1:0-50461 GCA_023374145.1 Lepidium sativum | reverse complement strand
GCTGAAATTGCTTCACATTTTTGGTGATATGTAGTTTAATGTTTCTTGAGTTACATTTTTCAATTCATAACCTAAACTCTTCTTTTGAGTAACTGCTGCTAACCCATTTCAATCTACAGATGAGAGTAGAAGGATTATCTGCAAATAAGACGTCTCATTTCTCCGTCATTTTAGAAGTAACATCTCTCAAAACCAATCTTTCCTTCTTATTACTTTGGTCTCTCTTTATTTATGTCTCACGAATCAATTTTCAAATCTGAAGGTCTTCAAAGTTGCACCAACAATTCACATGGTAGACATTCAAAATGCAGCAGGAGACGCAGAAGAATACCTTAAGGTTAGTTTAAGAAGAGTAGCTTAGGGTTATAAGTTCACCTTGAGCTTTGTGTGAGTGACTCTTAAATCTCCGTTTATGTTTTGCAGTTCTACAAGACATTTTATAGTAAGCTTGATGACATCATCTGGAAGCCGCCAGGTACATCTGTGAGAAATCGAATCACAAAGCCCAAGAGTAAAAGACGTTGAATACATGTGTGTTTTCTTAAAAGCAGATCTTTCGTATAACAACACAGTTTGAAACAATTTTAACTTTTTGTGTGTTTTAACTGCTTTAACTCGAATTGAATATGTACAAGCTCGTTGACTTGGATTTAATTAGTGGATACATATGAGAACATTTTTATATTCAACTTATACAAGACTGCACATTGAAAAAAAAAACTGCTGTCTTGCTTTAGTTTCTCATCTTTTAATATTAACTAGGGGATTGACGGGGTTACGCCCGGTTTTTGGTTTAGTAACATTTATGTATAGTTTATTTGTTGGGTAACTTGTCAAATTTTGTGATTTGTGTTATATTTCTGGAATGAAAGGTATATGAATCAGAAAGAGATAATTTTATTATTATTTAGAATGATAAAATTAAAGATATGTTGTTGTAAAAAGAGACGAAGAATTAGACGAAAAAGAAGGTTTGGTTTCAAGGTAATCAGAGGGTTTTAATTTATGAATGACAAAAGATCTAGATATATAGATAAACAGTTCAATATTAGTATTTTTTTCAAATATATAATAACTAAATTATGCTATATAAGCTAATTGATTATATAATATATTATGAAAATTGTTTATTCGAAAAAAAATTTATTTTAAAGAAACATATTTAAGTTTTTTTTTTGACTCGGTTCATATTCAATTTAGGTTTTTTCAAATATGTAAAAAAAGATAAATACAGATCATCTTACCTTACAATAAATTATTTTGTTTCCTGGAATCTCCTTATCAACATATTATCTACACCTTAGATTAATGAAGCCATTTGTAGGTTTGTGTCATGATAAATCCAATAAACTTTGGATGACTTTATTAACGTACTGTGTAATCAACAAAACATAACATTTGGGTAGTAATGAATATTGAGTGGAAGTAATTTTATAGAAAGATGATCTCGTATTAGTGCAACGTTAAACCAAAAAAGGGAAAATAAGATGGAACTTGTGAATAGTATGGAGGGGAGAGGAAATTGACAAAACTTGTAACAGTGAGAATGGTTTTAAACTAAATCAAAGAAATAACTTGTAATGTGAGGCGAATAAGCTGGTTTAGTTGTCTAGACGGGAGCGCTTCTCGTTTTTCATGTATTCATCGGATATTTTGTCTGGATGTGTGTTCCGAGCCTTGGAAAGAATTGCACAGTCAGCAGATATGGGGTTGTTTATTCCGGACGTCTCGTCGTTCAAGCCAACGTCGTTCGGAATAATAGTGGGATCGAATATAAGTTGTAGTTGTATTTGAGATTAGTGAACATGGAATTAAATATACCCTCCTATAGATTTTGGGTTCACCAGTAGTGATGAGAATCACTTTTTGGCTTGATGTGTGTGTTATTTTATCGGGTCCTAAACTTTTCGGCAATGTTTCCCCATAAGCTAACACGGATTGTGTAACCACTGGATATTAAATGTTAGGTCGTTATCTTGAGAGAGAGACATATTAAGTGTAAAGCTTGCGAGGGCTTACTCTTGATGTTGGAGGTGTAGAAACACTCTATCACTTTATCTTGTGTCATGTACTTGAGGGTGTCATTTCTTTAGTGGGATGTCAAGTGGAGGTTGTCAGCTGAAATTACGCGGAGCTCACCTATGACATCTAAAAGACATAAAAGTAAGTTTGTGTGGCGTGAGGTTTATGTGCTAAATATTGTTAATGGGTAAGTATTGGGTTACAGAAGAGGTCAATGTTGGTGTCAGAAATTGCAGAAAACTCTTGGAAAGTCTTTAGCCTAAACTTGTATTCTTCAATTATGTGATCTCCGAGTTGTGCCGGGAGGAATGTTGTTTTATCAGTGAAACATATGGAGTGTATGTATTCGGAGACGCGGTAGTACTTCTTGCTGGGATTGACCATGAAGTTGTTCAATTTGTATATTGTGGTCGCCATCAATTCTTCTTGAAACCGAATTGCATGGTTTGCCGAAATAAAACCTTGAACTGCATTTCTCTGCAATCGTATTGATACAAAAAAATCAGGGTTGTATATTTAGAAGAAATAGTTTTTTATGTACCTTGGAGTCTAAGAGGAGGAGTTCAATGGCTTTAATATTCTTCTTGTACGTATTAAAAAGTTTAGAAAAATTATAAAGAATAAAAAAATTTAAAAAACAAAATGGGTTTGAAAAAGGAAAAACACATCAAAAAGAAAACCAAGACATACAAAATCGAAGGCCTAGAATTATAAATATTTATGGTTTTTGAGTATCCATTTAATTCAAAAATACATACATTAAGAGAGCTTTTTAAAAAGTTTTAAGTCGTCGAGAACATTTTGAAGCGTGGGGGTTTTGTGAGACAAGTGTCATTTCTTCTTGAGATGGTATGTGGGGGTAATCATATCACGTTTGACTATACACCATACATATATTTTTTCATTTGATTAACAAAAATAACATGAATTAGGAAAATAACTAAAAGTGTTTAAGTTTAAATTTATGAGTTCGACCTAAAAAAGATAAATACTTTGTAAAACGTTTGAATGTTTATACTAATAATTAACTTTTGGTAGTATAGATATGTGATTTTTGAAAAAACATAAAACAATATTAAATAGGTTGTTTGCAACGTAAATTAGTAACGTTTAGTAATGTTTTCAGGAAAACCATTTATTTTGACCGGTTAGATAGGATTAAAATAATTTAAAAATAATGGAGAATGAAATATAAATAATTTAAAATAATATAAAAGATATTTAAAACTTGAATAGATTTATATAGTACATATTAAATATGATACTTATTGTTGAACGAAACAACATAAGTATTTATTATTATCACTATAATATATTACACATACCATGTTAGTAATTTATGTCATTAGAAGAAACCATGTTATTACAGGTCATTTTGAATATTTTAATTAATTGTAAAATCCCAAATATTATATTTGAAAATTTTGGATGATCTATTAATAAATTTTAGATAAAGTATGTGTTAAAATTTTGCAATACAATATATATATATATATATGCGGTGGTTAAATTATATATCAATAAAGTAATAATTAAATATTAATGTTTTTACCGTTAATTATTGTATATATAAATATTAGTAGTCGAGTCTGATAAATTTAATATAAATAATCTAGAATGTTAAATATAACTGAAACTATGTTTAACTAAATAGTTAAAAAACATTGTATAAACATGAAATATTATTGTCCACTTGGACTTAGGCTTAAACCTTTAAACTATAAAACAAACCTATAAATCATATAAAATGTAAATGATATAATCTATATAATATTATTATGGACTATTATAAAAAATTAATTAATTGTAAAGATCTAAATTTTATATCTGAAAATTATTAGTGGTTTCCATTAATTCATTTGATTAGAATTTGTTAGGATTTTATAATACTATTTGTTATAATATCTTATAATTAAAGTTACTTTTTGTAATTGCATACTCTTTTAATATACTAGGCGAGAAAGTTTTTTGGGAAATTAATATCCAATGAATTTTCAAAGTTTAGTGAGAATTAATAAATCATCTATGGGGTGTATTTGATAAGGTTTAAGTATTTTGGTGGATTTTGGAATTGATGGGTTAATAAATTTCAAAGGTTTTTTTTCCTCCTCTTCATTTCGAAAGTATTCTAATACTATATTTTTTAAGTTGTAAAACTGTTGGTTTAATATAAAATAAAACATGTAAGTAAGATCTAAATTAGTTTCAAATATCTTTATCAAACATTATCTTATGTTAACAGTAGTATCAAAAAAGTTTGATCTAATATTCAAATCCTATAAAACTCCAAATAATATCTAGAAGAAATAGATTTCAATGTACCTTAGAGTCCAATAGGAGGAGTTCAATGCCCATTAAAATATTGCTCTTTTTGAAATTCCTAGCTTCCCAATAATGCAGGAGTCGTGCAATGACCTCTTCATTGCATAATTGGTCGTATATTTCATCAAGCATACTGAAAGTGAATGATTTGGAAGAGGGGACAGTAATTTGTGGTGTCATCTTTCGGTAAGTGGAGATAGAGGCGTTAATATGGTGGTTTGTTATTTCTCGAATAGTTTGAGAAGCTAATCCGAGGGGAAAATATTTATATACAAAATTGTAAATTTAATGTGAGATAGTGGGCTTTGGTGAATAAATTACAAAGTGGGGGGAATTTAATGTAAGGTGTTAATGTGACATTGATCTCTCACGTTTAGGGGGGAATATGAATCAACAAGTTATATTAAAAACGTTACTAAACATTAGTAATATACTAATGCCACGTCACTCTAAACGACTATCATTGCTTGCTTCGCTTTCATTAGGATCAATTGTTTCTATTGTTACATATTGATCAAAGCAGAAATAAATGTCTCCCACTTAGTGGGGTTAGTGGAGTCTTTACTTTGGTTAGTCATTAATTAGCTGCTTATGGTTTTATGTCTCTTTATTTGCTTTTTTTCTGAAATCTTTGAAATCTTTATTTGTTTAATGTAAGGCGTTAATTGTTTTGTTTTAAAAAAAAAATATTCTAAAACATAAGATGATGTGGCAACAATATAGGAGTTTGAGAAATATGAGTTGGATGGCTTAAGAGGTCTCAAAACCTTCCTTTTATTAGTACTAGGGGATTGACCGGGCTACGCCTGGTTTTTAGTTTAGAAACATTTATGCGTAGTTTATTTATTGGGTAACTTGTCAAATTTTGTGATTTGCGTTGTATTTCTGAAATGAAAGGTATGTGCATCAGAAATGGATAATTCTATTATTATTTGGAATGGAGAAATCAAAGATATGTTGCCCTATATATTGGACAATTTTTATTTGCGTTAAGCCAACTTATTATGCAATCATGGTGGTAGATGTGGTTGCAGGATAGATTATTAATGGTATCTCGTTCTTTGAATGTTTGAAGGCAAATAGTGCAATTTTTCAGTTATGATTTATAGTTATGAAACAGACTTCAATCAGGATTCTGGTCTGATTTTATTTATTATTTAAAGATCAAAAGTACATGTGTGAAATTATTTGAAGACTATACTTATAATATTATCTCAAGAACAATTTAAAAATATATCTCTTATGAAGTAGTATTTATTTATAAAATTATGTCATTGAAATATCCAAATTGCATAAGATGTTATTCTTTTCGAATAATTAGATCGATAAGATACAATAACCTCAAATCCTTTTATAGTTTATCTAAATTAAGAGAAAGCGAACAAATTCTAGATATCAGAATTATTAGTTGGATTGACTAAACGGAAAAATGACATGTATATAAGATATTCAACCCAACTATTTTGGATGGTATAAAAAATAAAAATAAAAAATAACTATGGAAAGTGGTGAATATGTATAGTTTTAATAGAAGATTAAACAACTTCATCACTGTAAATCAACCGACGTGTAATATGGACATTCAAAGGTCTTTCGAATTCAAATAACGAAGATTAAATTACATATTATATAGTCTTTGGTCCATAAATATATTTAAAATATAAAATAAAACCTTTATTTTCAAAGATTTTTTTTAACAAAATCGAAGTGGACTTAGTTAATAAAAAGAGATGAAGAATATGACGAAGAAGAAGATTCAATTTCAGGTAATTAGAGGGTTTTGATTTATGAATGACAAAATCTTGATATATTATAAACGGTAAAATTTTAGTATTTTTTCCAAATATATAATAACTAAATTATGCTATATAACCTAATTGATTATATAATATATTATGAAAATTGTTTATTCTAAAGAAATTTCATTTTAAAGAAACCTATTTAACTTTTTTCTTTGACTCGGTTCATATTCAATTTAGGTTTTTCAAATATGTAAAAAAGAAGAAGATAAATATAGTTCATCTTACCTTACAATAAATTCTTTTGTTTCATGCAATCTCTTTATCAAACATTATCTACACCTTGGATTAACGAAGCCATTTGCAGGTTTGTGTCATGATAGATTCAATAAACTTTGGATGACTTTATTAACATATGCGTATTTAACAAAACACAACATTTTGGTAGTAATGAATATTGAGTGGAAGTAATTTTATTGAAAGGTGATCTCGTAGTAGTGCAACGTTAAACCAAAAAAGGGGAAATTAGATGGAACTTATGAATAGTATGGAGGGACAGAAAATTGAAAAAACTTGTAACATTGAGAATGATTTTAAATTAAATCAAAAAACAACTTGTAATGTGAGGTGAATAAGCTGGTTTATTTGTCTAGACAGGGGCGCTTCTCGTTCTTCACTTCTTCATCGGATATCTTATTTGGATGTGTGTTCCGAGCCTTGGAAAGAATTGCACAATCAGCAGATATGGTGTTGTTTATCTCGGACGCCTCGTCGTTCAAGCCAACGTCGTTCAGAATAATACGGGAGACAATGAAAGTTTGACGTGAAGCTAGGAAGTTCTACATTGACACTTTGATATGGAATTTGAAAGTTTGGCCAATAATGTGTTTTAAATTATCAGGAGTTTTAGTTTTTAGTGCTTCATTGTTATCATCTCCCTGGGTAAAAAAGTAACAAAGTTTGGTTATTATTTGTATGGAAGGTGTAGGTGTGTTTTAAAAGTGCAAGGGCATTGAATATACCTCAACTATTTATTTTCTGACATGTAGATAAATGTCTACACTTATAAATTTTAATCGATGTAGAAATATTGTATTTTTTTATATTTTATATTTTACATAGTTTATTTTTATTTTTTCTAATTTATATTTTTAATTGAAGTGACTGCTTTTTGTTAGTCATTAACAGATGATTAATACCTAATTGGAAAAAAAAAACAGCACTTGAAATTAGTAACCGCTACTACGTCTACCAATCCTTTTAAAAAAATTATTTTGCTGGAACATCAAATCTAAGTAGTATTATATATAAGTTGAGTCATTTATGATAAAATAGTTTTTTTCTTGACCACTAAATTGCAGTATTTTGATAACTTAGTTAGTTTGATTATTTTTAAATAATACGTAAGTTTAGGTTTTACTACGTAAAATATTATTTATCAGTTTGGTCATTTTTAATTGGTATTCAGATTATGGATAGTTTATTAAGTAAAAAAATATTTTTATCATATTTTTTAAAAGAATCGTATTCTTTTTTGTTTGGTAATTTAGATAACTCTTCTAATAATTTTGGTCATATGATACGATATATTATACTTCTAATCAATATATTGGTTTAGTATAGATTACAACATAATATAACTTAATTTGATGTAAGACTTTTGAATGTCCATATTATAGTAAGTAATGTGATTAAGTAAATAATAATTGTCTTTTAATTTTTTTTATTAAAAATAAAAAATTTATAAAATAAAAGCTGATGTGACAAGAAGATATGAGTGATGTGGCAAGAAGATAGGAGTTTGAGAAAAATGAGTTGGATAGCTTAAGAGATCTTAAAACCTTACTTTTATTAGTATAGATAGATATAGATTTTGGTCACCAGCAGTATGCATAAAAAAAAAGACGACAAAAAATAATAATTCTACTCTAAATAACTAGGCTATACATGTCAATATGTCATGGGCACATGATCTTGCGTATACATACAAGTTAAGCCAACGTAATTTTGATTTCTTGCGTGGGTACATGAGTCCAAAATCAAACTTTGTGGCCCACCGGTTTGGCACTATGAGCTTGTTTAAGGCCCAGCTCGTGAAAGACACTATAGTTGAATATGGTCTAATGTTTGGCTGAATGATGCATCGCTTCTTACATAATTTTCATAACCCATTAGAATTATATGCGTTGTCTGCGTCTGTTTTTTCTTTATTTAAAGTTGTTAGTGTGTTCTTTACTACGTTCTTGCAGCATTTCAGACATGTCTCCATGCCGTTCCAACAACTGTTTCAGAGCAGCTCCAACGCTAGTATGTAATGAGTTTCTTATGATTTTATGTGAATATATATAATGAAAATGGGTAAGTATATGGTAGAAACGGTTTTTAAATGAGAGGTTTTGGAAATGCTTAGAGACCCATACGTGTCGCTTTTTCATTGGCTCGGTGTTATGGCAAAAAAAATGAGAACGCGGTGAATGGTTAGGGATTCATTTGTGATTTTTTCGGTGTGTTTTTTCTTCTCCTCTCCCTGAAGGCAATTTTTCAGCGATTTTTAGTCGGCGGTGAGAGGAGCCAAATATGCTTCTCGGTGGCCGCGTATCACGACATCCGTTGTTATTGGCCAAGCACCCTCACTAGGCCACACCTATTTCTATCCAAGAGGCCTAGTGACGTCTATCTACTATTCGTGTTAGTTTTGACCCAAATGAAGCTGTCAGGGAAATTGCGTTTCGAAGGAAGCTGTCAGGTCAGTTGCGTCCCGTAAGAAGCTGTCGGGTCAGTCGCGTCCCGCAGCTGACGAGGAATCCTTTGAGTCGAGGGAGACTTAGGGAGCAAGGCTTATTCTGGTCAAAGTCTTCTAAAAAGGAGCCGTTTGTGTATAAGAGGAAAGATGTGGTCCCAACGGTCAAAGTGGTCCCAATATAACCATTGGAGACTCAAGTGGTCCCACCGTGGTAACGTCGTGGTTCCCCCTTTTGAAGAACAATGTTTTCTCTCTCTCTTTCTCTCTTTTCCCTTATGTAATTTCCTCTATAAAAGAAAGACAATTGTAATCCATGAATCTTTAATGAGAATACAATGGTTTTTACTACTCTTATTCTCTCTCGGGTCTTTATACTCTCGGTTCGATAATCTCTCGGGTCTTCCGTGACTTAGGGCTCTTAGAAGCTCAAATCTTACGATTGTGGAGAAGTTTTTCTCGACAAAATCGGAGGGTCTCTAGGGCAAAGACGATGTGGTCTCTTCGATTCGAATCAAAGAGGTATGTTTTCCGACCAATCTGTAGTAGTTAACATAGTTTGATTTTGAGATTAGGGTTTGTGATTGCGAAACTAGGGTTATCTGATTTAGGGGTTTTCCGATTTAGGTGTTTTCCAATTTAGGATTTTACGATTTATGGATTTCCGATTTAGGTGTTTTCCGATTTTGTTTGTTTATGGCCTCAAGTTATCCAATTTAGGTTTCTTCGATTCAAGTCAAAGAGATTCAGTTCAGTTTTATTTTAGATAGGTCATGATCTCATGTTTTAGATTGATTTTGATTGTATTCATTTAAGTTGCATCTTTTTGGTCTTAACATAATTGTAATTCTAACACATTCCATTCTTACTTTCTGTATCTGAGGAGAAGATGGCCCGAAAGGTCATGAATTCTCAGCAATGGATATAAGAAGAGTTCATCTGTTTGTTCAGGCGACTCATCAAGGTAAGAGTTCACTTTGTTTGTGTATCAAAAGTCTAGTATAGTGCATTTGAATTGTCTGTGGATTTTCTGTGTAGTTTATGTGTATTATCTGTGTATGATTTTAGGTTAGTTAATGCAAAAGGTTATGGTTTATTTAGTTTCAATGCTTATCGACATCAAAATTATTAGTTCGATGTTTACCGATAGATATAGAGTTGACATCAAACTGTGAATTAATAAAAGACATGTGTCTTTCAATTTAATGGTCTTGAATGTGTAGTAGATATTGATTAGGTTATAATTTAATGCCAAAACTTAAGTACATTGAACTTAAGTAGAAAGTATTCTTCTATTTAAGTGTCATCTTCTATTCTGTTTTCTTCTTCTCTGTTTTCTTTCGCTCTGTCTTCAACTGTTTAATCTTCTGAACACCTAAATGGATTCACATAATCCATTTAGCCAGTCCTCTGGCTTTATGACTATGTTGAGTAGTCAACAAGCTCCCCAAAACCCTTCACCCAATATGTATGAGAGGGATTCACCAAGTATTCATCTTGGTGAATCATAGACTCTTCTTTAGTAGTTAATGGTCTGAAGCTACTAGTGAAGCTCCACCTGAAGCTGAAGATCGGAAGATGAAGAAGAAGTGGACTCCCACAGAAGATGTGGTGCTCATAAGTTTGTGGCTCAACACAAGCAAGGATCCAATCATTGGTGATGAGCAAAAGGCATAGGCATTCTAGAAAAGGATAGCAGCCTATTTTGGTTCTAGTCCTAAGCTTGTAGGTATGCAAAAGAGGGAGCCTAGTCACTGTAAGCAAATGTGGAGTAAGATCAATGATATGGTCTGCAAGTTTGTAGGTTGTTTTGAGACTGCCTAATCACAGAAAAGTAGTGGACAAAATGAAAATGATGTGATGAAGTTAGCTCAACACATCTACTTCAACGACCATAAGCAGAAAATCACTTTTTAGCATGCTTGGAGAGAGCTCAGTCATGACCAGAAATGGTGTCAAAAATAAGATAGTTCAGTGTCAAAAAGAAGGAAGACTGAAGCTGGTTCCACACTGTTTTCAACGTCTGTTCCACTAAGCTTTGAAGAGGATCAAGTTCGACCACCGGGGGTTAAGGCTTCAAAGGCCAAGTGCAAGAGGACATGGAAGAAAGCATAACAAATGGTAGATGAAAGCAATGCTCTTTTTGAGTTTCAGAGCATGTGGGAAATTAAAAAGAAGGATCTAGAAATGAAAGAGAAGTTATCCAAGAACAAGTTATTGGACAACATACTTGGAAAAACTGAGCCACTTTCCAATATGGAAGTGGCTCTCAAGAACAAATTAATAAATGATATGGTGAATTCAGTTTAAGTCTAGTCTGCTTAATTCAGTTTAATGATGTTGTCTATTTTGTTTACATGATGTTTAAGTGTTTAATTCAAACAATTATGTGTGAAGTTGATGTTTAAGTGTTTAAGTTTCTATAACAATGAGAGGCTGAAATGTGATTTGATGTTCAGAGGAGAAGAAGAGGATGACAAGCATTGGTAATTTTGTGTTCTTGTTGAAGGTTATGTAATTCTGTATATTGCACAATCATTCATTTGATATTGTATTAAAATTTGACATTTTATTAACAAAAGACATTGTATTAACATTTGACATTGTATTCACATTTAACATTTGTTGTATTTTTTTGTAAAATTTTAAAACCTTGTGTAGGATTCTACCATTGGAACCCCACAAAACTTAAGAACCTCTAATGAAGTTTTTAAGTTATTATTTACATTAAAAATAAGTTAAGAACATATAATGAGGATCTTAGACCATGTTCAACAGTGAGACCCTCAAGGGTCTCTTAAAAAAAAAAAAATAATAACTTTTTTTTAAAACGGAACCAATACGGGTTCGCCACTTAGAGACCATTAGGGTCTCACCGTTAATCATACTCTTAGCATTGGAGCTGCTCTCACTTCCTCATTTTGTAGTCTACTCTCTCTCGAAGATTATTAACTATTCGAGTGGTTGTTGAATGCTATCTTCACGCCTCTACTATATTAGTAGTTCGGTACAAGTCTAGTCCCAAGCAAGTGTAATAAATGTTTTTGTAGTGCTTATACCCAAAAAATTATTTTTGTGCTTAAATTTAAATCTAAAATTTTAATAAAATGGGATATTTTTTCTTTATGTTTAAGGGGGGTTTAGCACTCGGCCTAAGTAGAATTGTACCAATATTAACGAATGCCATAAGCAAAATGTAAAAATATGTCCCAAATCGACAAAGATAAAATAGTTACAAAATAACCACTATTGTTCATATAACAAAATCAAATTAGCAAACAAAATTTTAGCTATTTAATATATAATTTTTCCACAAAATAGTTAACCAAAATTATAAAATATGTTTTCAAACCAGTTTTGTTTCAATAAATATAGTAATAAAATTTTATGTGTGATGAACAAGTTAGAAAATCTTGCTTTCAACATTTTTAAGATTATAAATTTTTTAAATCAATCAAAATTTAAATATTTTGTATATTTTTGAAATTTATATGTATATATGTCCATTATTTATGATAAAATATATGAAATTAATGAAATGTATGCCCTAAATTTTAAAATTAAATGTCCTAGGCCGTTGTTTAATATTTGTGGACTATGACACGCCCCTGGGCCTAAGTGGTAAGCAAGGCAATTAGTGCAAAAAGATAAATTATGAATGTGAGCAACTAGTATTTTCGTTTTTGTAGATCAGCTGTAAATCTAAACTACGACGCACAATAAATGCTTTGTACTTTGCTGTTCGTGACCGCATTAGGATCTATCTGTTTAAGTTATGTTCGGAAACTGGGGCAAGCAAAGATCTAAATGGTCATTTCTATGGTTGGACCGGACCTGGTTCAGCATTGTCGTATCGACACTGATTCTTAGTCTTTTTAGGAAAAATAAGACACTGATATTGATATAAATATTTTCACTAGGGTTTTAATGAAAATATTCGTCAAGCAAGATATATCTAGAACAAAAGTAATATTGAGTTTGACAATTTTATTATTCCCTCATAATCTAAAATATTATATATGTACGATTTTCACTTAGGGTGGAATGAATATGATTCGTCAACTTCGATATAGTATTAAAATGATTTTTAAGTTTGACATTCCATTATTCCTTACCAAGCAATAACATTAGGTTAAAGGTCTCTGCACTCAAATCTAATCTTTCATTGTATATCTTATCGCGTCTTACAGGTGCTCATTAGATGCTAACATAATATATTGTAATCCAAACTTTTTGCTATTAATATGACTACAAAATTCAAAGTTCCATTGAGTATTTTATGTTCTTAGATCTGAATAGCATTTTATTATCCACTAATGTATAATATCATCTCTTTCCAGCTGGGATAGGAACTTGAATACAAAATTCAACCTTCTTTAGAATCTCTTTCTTCGACCAATAAAATTTACCTTTCTTAAAGTTCTATTGGCACCTAATTAATAAATGTTTTGGCAATGCCTCAAACTTTCCAAATAATTTTTTTTGTACTGACGACGAGGATCCTCTCAAAAGTTTCATATACCACCATAATTATATGAATTATTGCCTTCTATTAATGTTCCCCTAAGACAAAATATAAATTTAATTTTTCTTCTAATAGTTTACATGTTTAATTGCCCCCTAATAATTACATTGAATTTCAATTTTTCCACCAAATTGAATTGGCGTTGGTTTACTGTAGACCATTTACCTAACCTAAACTTGATCAAACCGTAATTTTGTACTAAACCTAATTTCGTAAGATAAAATCCGATTTCATTAGAGTAAACCATGATTTTGAACCGTTTAGCTTTTGATTAACCCAATTCAGATTATAAGCATAACAAATTAAAAACCCAAATCCCTAATTCTTGTTCTTCGTAACACTAACTCTCGTTTTCAAAATCGAACCATTACATTCATTTCTTCTCTTAACAAAGTGTAGAAATTTCTTTTATATGTTTCACGAAGTCAATGGACGTTGTCGAGTTCATCGATGTGCTTATTTTTGCAGATTCACCTGACGGAGAAGAAGAAGCCATGTGAGATGATATGCGAAAAAAAGTTCAGTTCAAAATCAATCAGATACTTTATGGGTTTGTCGACGAGCCTCCTGTGAACGAGAATGTCATACCTAACAATGAAAGCGAAGAAGAAGAAGAAGAAGTTATTCGCCAACCTCCAAAACTGAATGCGAGAAGAGGCGACGATAACTTGTACAAGGGACAAAGATTCTTCAATAGCTTAGCATTTAAGGAGAGGGTACTTGATCATGCTCTCAATCAGGGATTAATATCGATAAGTAGAGGTTTGATCATAATAAACTTGCTTTTAAGTTATGTGATTTGGATGTAACTAGGGTGTGTATTGCTCCATTAGAGACAAATCTGAAAGCTAGGTAGTTAGGAAAATGGTTGATAAGCATAGCTGTAACCGTACTGGTCAATGTTTTATGCACAAAGTTCTTGTCTTAACAACTTTTTGTAAAGATAAAATAAGGGAGGAACCAAATTATTTCTTGCCTGCAAAAATAGGGGAATTAGTTTATGAAAGATGGGGAATCAAGGTATCTAGGCTTCAGTGTCAAGCAGCTAGAAATAGAGCTTTGTTGTGGATCGAGAGAGAGTATGATAAGCAGTTTGAGCGCTTACGTGATTATGGAGTAGAGATTTTGAGCTCTAATCTTAATTTATCTCTTCCTATTGAGACCATAAATGAAAAAGGTTTGGATGTCTTCAATAGGTTTTACATTTGTCTTGATGTTTTTAAGAAATACATGGAGAGAGACATGTAGACCTCTTATAGGTGTTGATGCTTGCTTCATTAGGTCTAAGATGACAGGGCAGCTGCTAGTTGCTATAAGGAGAGATGGTAACAATGATATATACCATATAACATGGGCAATTGTACAAAAATAGAACACAAGCAACTGGTTTTGATTTTTAGAAAAAATCAGAGACGATTTGGTCTTAGGTGATGCTGATGAATACATAATAGTATCATATCATCAAAGGGTGATGTTATATTATAATTTTTGATGTTTCTACAAACTTGGACCTCACTGTGAAGATGCGAAGAATAGTCAGCACAATCATGAAGGCTAGAGAAAGATCTATGGTTCCTATGCAAGAGATCATACTTTGACAAGCAAAGGTGCATATCAAGAAGAGGGTTGTGATATTTGTGGCACATACTGGTAAGTGCACTTCATATATCGAGGATTTGCTAGCAAGAACTCATGATTTGGTTGTAGATTTGTAGAGTGTACATGAGCACTAATCAGATGTTCCAGATTGTGTCAGCTAGTTTTTCTTACATATTCAACCTCGATGGTAGAGTATGTTCTTGCAGGAAATGGGACATCACTAGAGTACCTTGCGAGCATGCATATGCAGTCATCATCAGCCGGAAATTTGAGGTTGGATACTATTTTTCTCATTGGTTTCGAACAACTATGTAGATAAGGACTTACATCAATGGAATCACACCTCCAAGAGGGGAAAGTTCTGGCCAGAAACAGCAGATGGGGGTCATTCATAAGCCTGTAATACCGATAAAAATTGGACGTAATAAGAAGAGTAAGAAGAATAAGAGAATGAAGGGAAAGAATGAGTCTCCGACGAAGAAAAAGGAAGTGAAGGAACAAACCATGCACTGTAGTATTTGTGGAGCACCCAACCATAACTCACATTTTCATAAACCAAAAAAGAATGCACAGTCTCGAGTTCAGTCTCAGGTTTTGTCCCATTTTTATTTACTCATTTCTCGTGCATTTATTTAAGTATCTCACACAATTTTGTTACATTGTTATGTAGGTCGACCATGGTCAATCTTCTCAGGCACAAGCATCACAAAAGACTGCAACACAAGGTTGGATTGGACGTGGCAAATTAACTAGAAGACTAAGTAGAATGAGATGAATTAATTAGAGGTCTTTTGGTATTTGTTTTCAGGTCTCTATGTCAAACTCATATGATTGGGTAATTAGTTTTTGGATGTTATTATTGGCTATGTAGTTTTTGTGGTTGACATCTTAAACATGAACCATTTGTCTCCATTTTAATGCTTTGTTAATGGCTTTGAAACATATGCTATGCTTTGGTAATGGCTTTGTGAATGTCTCATTATGATCACATTTGTTAGTGGATTTATTAATGGTTTTGTTTTACAACACCATTTTAGATACAATGTCTCATAACATCATTTCAGACATCATCAAATTCATGAAATACAGAACAACATAGGATAAACATCTCTGGTCTCAATGTCTCATAAAAGCAAGAAATACACAACATATGATTCAAACTAAGAATTTAATGATTAGCATGTAAACAAGCAATAAATAACAACATACAGCTATCACTTTCTTCATTTTCCACTCATATTCACCAAACATAAGCTCAACATTTCTTAATATTTGAGTCTCCATATTCATTAGCTCTTTGTCAAACTCCTTTTTTTGCTCCTCAATTAAGTTGGAAAATCTCTCTACCTCAATCATTATGGCTTTGTACTCCCACATAAAGACATGATTGTCATTAGCAAGCTAAAAGAGAATTTAAAACATCAATACATCTATTTTTGTATGTGATTTCATAAGCTTCAAGAACTCACCTTTTGAGCTACTGCTGAAGAACACTGATAATAACATCGGTTCGGATTGTTAAGAGGATATCAAAATCTTGCCACTAATTGAAGCTCCACACCGACACCTTTTTGGAATTATGACAACAAATACTCCTCCTCTACACTGTGCCATCGATGAACCACTGAAAGCCCATGTCCTTGCTTATTTTCAAGTTGATTCTCTATTAAACACCAGTTCAACAAAAATTGGATATATAAACAAAGAAATCAATAAAGAAACGTAACGCTAACAAGATAATCAAGAATTAGCTCGAATTTACCAGTTTCATAATCACGATTATGAGATTTTAGAAACTAGGGCTTGTTTCTCAATTTGGGAGAAAAGAGACTACGGGTCGGGTTTTAATTGTCCTCGGGTTGTCAAATAGGTTTACTCTCATGCGGTATGGTTTGGTTTTACGAGTCTATTAGTTCAACATAGCAAACCGACGATAGGGGCCAATTAATCTTGTAAACTTATTATAGGGGGAACTAATTTTATACTTTGTTTTAGGAGGAAATTAAAAGAGGGCAGTACTTTGTGTAATTCCGGTGCTATATGAAACTTTCAAAGGGGATCTAGATCGCCAGCCCCTTTCTTTTAACAATAAAATAATAGATTTTTTTTTCTTTACGATTGAATCGACAAACTTTTATCTATAATCTAAAATATTCCTATAATATATTAGTTGTAGTAGAAAAATATTAAACCCTTGATGTTGAATTTAGTAACGGAATCATCAACCACCCGATTTAAAAACTTGGCATAATGGTCGTCTTCTTAAATTAGTATTTCTAGGATCGTTGGAAAGTGTAATGGCAATTTAAAATGTAGAAAACCCTCCACATAACTGTATATAAACTTGCTTATATATATTATTAGATTGTTCAACGACCGTAAAAAAAACATGGCTTAACTATAGTTATAAATTTTTAAGAAAATATTTTGATCATATATTTATAACAAGAAGAAAGTTTAATTGACAAGAATAAAGTTTTTGGAAAATCTCTATGAAATAAATACTTTTGATAGAGTACATATAATTCTTCTCCGTCAAAACTAGGCCGTTGGTGATAAATTATGAGTATTCAATTCAAAACTAATTGATAATAAGATCATATATATTAGGTTAAAAAAATTTCAACTTCCAATATATAAGATAAGATATCATCTAGCACACCCGAAATAGTATGTGGTATAACTTAATATCTCAGAACATCATAATATATGTATTTTATCATTATGCATAGCTTGTTGGGACATAAGTGTGAACTCTAATTAAATGATAAATTATGAGTTTCCGACTTAAAACCAATTAGTAATAAGTAGATCGGCTCTTAAATCTCAAGTTTAAAGTAACATGAATTTATATCGTGTTACATGATACAATTTATCAAGAAAAATGTTAACAATCTTTGGAAACAGTAAGAAATTTGAGACAGGACTCAAATGACACCGAAAATGAACTCATATATTTGTGGTTATACGATATTTCCAAACTAATGTAGTACTCTAATAAGACCATATCATGGTGCGTGATCACCATCCACCATTTGTTGTTATCATATTTTCATATATTATTCTACAGCTTAAACCTATGCTGCAGTTCTGGCGCTTCCGAGTTCACAAATCTAATGTTGTTTACGGCCAAAAGACGAGTGCAAGTTGGTCCATAAGACCATTAACATATATGAAAATATGATATAACCAAGCTGCTACTTGGTACTTCATGTCTAATATTATAGACTTCTTTTTTTTATTCTCTTGATAGTGATGAGGAAGAAATTCGATATCAGTAACAAGTTGAATAATTATTTTCCTTACTTAAAATAGTGCAACTTACAACACAGCTTTCTATGGTTATGTTCTTTTAACTAAAGTTTCCATATGTATATTTTGCTTTTGAAAAAATTATAATATAATGTAAGAAATTGTTAACAATAATATATTCCATCAACTAAGTTTCTTTACATGCAAATTGATATGGCAAGTTGATTATTTTGTGGCCTAATTGTATATTTGGAATGAATTTCTTGTTATTCATTTTGACCTAATGCAATGTCTTAACTTATATCACAAATAAATTATATACAAAGAAATTTGAGGAATACTGAGCTTTTTATATACTGATTTTTAGCCTCTTTCTACACTACTATGTGAACATCACACTTTCAACATAGAATGAGTTTAAAACAGGGCTACAAAACTGTTTTTGGTCGAAATGTTAAAATTCTAATTTTACGATTGTCTTTTTTTTTTTTGTAGTTTGTCTTCAAAAAATCATATACTCTCATATGATATAGTTTGATGTTTGAGTTATACATTATTTTTGTGAATTCAATTGTTATCCGAGAGAAATGAAACCACAATTACTATCAATTATTTAAGGAATATGTATTACAAAAAAGAGAGTTTATTAATTAGTTTTATACCACGAAAAATTGAAACATACCTTTTCGAAAAAGAAAAAAATGGAACATAACTTGTTGAATTGAGTCTAGTTCTCTTGTGCATAAGTTCTTACGTATTTGTTTTTGATTCAGACCACATTCAACATTCTAACACATCTGTTGTAATTATTTGAATTTTTTCTATATTGAAATTCAAGACTCAGCTAAAAGAAAGAACTCTGGAAAATTTGTTCTCAGGATATAAATTAAATTAAGTAATACTCTATAGAGTATAAAAAGATATGGACATACTTTTAGCTGTATATTCTTACCAATGGATGGTTAATAAATCTGCTAAACAATATTAGACGTCAAATGAATAGTAGATCTTCAATAAAACTACTTAAATAAACCTACTATGATATTCTTAATCTATATCATTCTAGAAGCCCTTAAATATTATATACGATTCTTAAGAGACCTACGGAATGAAAAATTTGCCTACATGAATAAAAATAAAAACCGATGAACAAAATATGAGCCTACATACGGTAAAATCTATGGTCGAGTGGTCCATGAAATAGCCTCATTAAATCTGATTGAAATAAATAAAAGAATTGGAAAAAGAAAGAGTAAAAAAGAAGAAGACTGACAGATCCGGAAAGAGCTAGAAAAGAAACGTGACTAATTTGTATTCAACCAAGGAGACAGAGACAACAATAATTAAAGCTTTAACTGTATTTGGTCTATTTCATCAACTTGGAGCTAGACATGTGTTTTATTTACTTTATTTTCTTCTTCTTGCTTCGCGACACTTCTTCTTTCTTTATAATTTTTGTAGCTTCGCATTATTAAATTCACTGTCAGAGACTCAGAGCTAACACGACTTGCCTGCGCTCAGCTTAACCGACATAACCCTAACACTTTTGTCTTCTTCTTCTTTGAGCTTCCTTAGTGGGTCGGAATTCTTAAAAACCAATAGGAACTTTTTTTGTTCACAAATATTGTTAGAGCTTAACTTGTTAGTACAAAATGATAAACATGAATATGTTAAGGTCAATACAATGTTGTTGATGAGTTAAAGAGTGATATCTGTATTATAAAATTGTAGTTTTGCGATTAATCTAGAGATGTTTATAAGAATATAGACTGATCAATGAAGTAGATTAGATGCACTAGACGAATGTGCTAACAACAAATTTTTCATATATTCTCTCGACATGGGTGAATATTAGTTCAATACCTATAATTTTAGTAGTATCACAACTAAAACGTTTAAATCTATTGCATATATTATAACTAAACGTGTTAGCATATATATATATGCAGTTAATATGTGCCATGATGTCATAACTAATTGAGAATAAATAAAAAGGTTTATAACTTCTTTTTTTTGTCAACGGCAATCATATAAAATGTAATACTGTACAAAACAATGTTCAATACAATCAGCTATAGGCTGACTCTATGACAAACCTGGCGAGAGCATCAGCCATATAATTAAGATCACGTGGAATAATCGAAAGAGAGAAAAACGAGAATAAACTGCGGAGTCGTGCAAAGTCTTCTTGGTAGGAGAGGAAAGCTGGCAATTCCCCTGGATTATCGAAAATATGCACCACCGCCTTACAGTCCGTCGACATCTCCACCTCCAATGTCTGGATAGCCACCAATGATTCCATGGCCCATAGTACAGCCTCGACCTCTGCGTGTAGCGCTGATAAACTGCGGTTTACACACCGAGCACCCGAGCAACACCCCTCCACCGAATCTGGAAAACTGAACCACCCTAACCCGGTGGATCGGTCTGTCGTCTTCCAGGAAGCGTCCACGAAACATCTTAAGCCTGTGAACTCTGAATTGGTTGTAGAAGGAAAAATCCAAGTGGATTTTTGTGTCCCGGTATAACTCGAGTGGCGAGTCCGGTGAACCAGTGGTCGTAATCT
This sequence comes from Lepidium sativum, assembly GCA_023374145.1. NCBI lineage: Eukaryota > Viridiplantae > Streptophyta > Magnoliopsida > Brassicales > Brassicaceae > Lepidium > Lepidium sativum. Next base: position 29,696 of record JAKUCM010004280.1, on the reverse strand, counting down.
AGTCTCTGACCATTCTCTATAGTCTGCCTTCGACCTAGATATGATCGTACGAGGGTCAGCATCTATGTTGGAGAAACAAAATTCGTTTCTGGCTTTCTAGATATGCCAAATCAGCCAAGGAAAATATTGAAGGTTGTCAACATTAGGTAATCTCCAAAATAAATAATCCATGTTATACCAGATAGAATTCCCCGAAAAAATATGTATCGCAGATGGGATGTTCGATAGAGCCCAGGTATGGAGTGCCAAGGGACAATGGAAGAGAACATAATTAATAGTCTCCGTCTCTGCTCCACACTTTAAACATTCCACATTACATCTGATTCCCCTTTAAGTAAGGCTATGATTTACGGCAACACTTCCTGACAATATTTGCCAAAGGAAATGTCGTATTTTATTCGGTGCATTAATTTTCCACAACTTCTCATATAATTCCTGAAAATTTGGACCATGGCAACTGGCCTCGAGGTTCGAGGTAGTTGTCTCGACTAGATACCCTGACTTTACGGTATACCGTCCTGTCCTGGTGAACAACCATCCCCAATAATCAGGGCGTAGATATCTTGGAATATGGATTCCTAATATGTATTGGACGTCAATAGGATCAAAATATTGACAGACCAATACCTATTTCCAAGAACCCGAGCGGTGATCAATAAACTGATCCACTCTTAGGTTAGGAAACAAAGAAAGGGATGTTTGTTGTGCCGGTATGGGTACTTTATCTGGAATCCATGGGTCTATCCAGACTCTTGTATTCCTACCATCTCCTAACCGTCTAATCGCACCTTTATTGACCAATTGTCTTGCCGAAAAAATACTCCACCAGCCATAAGACGAGTTTGCCCTAAGCTGCACCGTAAGCGGACATGTGTCCTTAGAATATCGACCTCTTAGAACCCTTGCCAGCAAAGACTCTGGGGAATCAAGAAGGCACCAAAATTGTTTCGCCAATAAGGTGGAGTTAAAGTCCTCCAAAACCCGTAAACCTAGTCCGCCTTTGGTCTTAGGTTTACACACCTTAAGCCATTTCTGCCAATGAATCCCCTTCGTGATCCGGGAATTAGACCACCAAAAATCTGCAATAGCAGAATTTAACTGACTCCTTGCCTGCTTTTGAAAGAAATTTTGAGGACCAGCTGTTAATTATATCATTAAGCCTCTCACCTACAAAAGCAAAGACTTTCGTCTTTGCCCCTCCAATACTTTCAGGTAACCCTAAATAAGATCCCACCCCTCCCACATTATGAATCTCAAGGGTTCGATGTAACTCTAGTTTATCACATGCATGGACTCCCTAGCCAAACTGAATAGATGACTTCTGGAAATTTATTTGTTGTCTAGACATCTGCTCATATTCTGTTAGAATCTTCAGAATCTGTTGCGATTCTTCTTTTGATGCTTTACAAAAGAACAAACTATCATCAGCGAACAATAAATGTGTCATTGCCGGACTAGTCCGCGCAATAGAGATTCCAGTTAATAATCCCCTCTGTTCTGCATCTTGTAACCTTGAGATAAGCACTTCTGTACAGAGGATAAAGATATAAGGCGATATAGGATCACCTTGCCTTAGACCTCGGTGTGGTATTATACGTCCCCCCGGGGCCCCATTTAATAAGACCAAATATTCTACACTCGTGATACAAAACATAATACATTTAATCCATGCTTCGCAAAAACCCAATTTTCATAACAGAATTGTCACAAAATTCGACTCAACTCTATCATAAGCCTTGCTCATGTCTGTCTTAATGGCCATGTATTTGCTCCTTATCGCTCTATTAGTTTGCAAGGCGTGGAACATTTCTTGGGCAATCAAAATATTATCTGAAATGTTCCTCCCCGCTACGAAAGCTGATTGCGTCTCTGAAACTAGTTTAGGCAACACCCTCCAAAGACGAATACACATCACCTTGGATATTACCTTATATGCCACATTACATAAACTAATCGATCGAAACTCCGACATCCTAATTGGACGAGAAACTTTTGGAATAAGAAAAATGTTCGTCTTATTCAAACTCCAGTCAAAACAACCATGTAATAAAAAACTATTAACCAATTTAACCAAGTCATCTTGTATCAAGTCCCACGCTTCCTGAAAAAATAAAGCTGTCATCCCGTCTGGCCCAGGTGCTTTACTAGGATCCATCGAAAAAAGAGCTTGGCGAACCTCCTCAGAAGTGGCTTGCCGCATCAGAATTTGGTTATCGAGGTCATTGACCTTTGATTCAAGGTCATTCAAAACTACGGTAGAATCCCCATTACTAGAGAAAAGTTTTGAGAAGTAGTATATCGCTTCTCGTATAATATCATCCTCCTGGGTGACCCAAACATCAGTGCACGAATAAAGTCCTACTATACGATTACGGGCTCTCCCCTGCTTTGTTTGGGCATGAAAAAATTTAGTATTTTCATCTTCTTCTCTTAACCACTTATTTCTACTTTTCTGTTTCCAGTAAGCCTCTTCTTCAACATAAGCTGACCGTAACTCCACATTGACCTGCATTAGTTTATCTGGATCCACGAGCCCATCGTTCTTTAGATCTTCCAACTTCTGTTTTAACTTAATTATTCTTAGTTGTCCAGGTTCAATATTGGTGTGCCTCCAATGTGAAATATCACGGCGGCAAGCCCTCAGTTTATTAACTAATGAAATAGATCCATGCGGGTTATTACCCGTCCAACTTTTATGAATAGTGTCCATAAATCCAGGTTTTCCAATCCACCGTCTATCAAAGCTAAATTTTTGTTTCCTGGACTCTGTAATATCCGAATACTGGCCTAAAATCGGTCTATGATCAGAGCCTATCATTTCCAGGTATTTGACTGCTGATTTAGGAAATAAATCATGACATTCTTCATTCCCATAAGATTTATCCAGAACACAACGTATTATACCATTATGTCGGACACCCCGCCATGACGAGATATTCCCAATTTTAGGGAAGTCAATCAAACCACAATCCCACAACATCTGATTAAATGTTACAAATTGTGATAATGGTCTTTGGGAACCACCTGATTTCTCATGATTCCCAGTGAGCTCATTAAAATCTCTTGTTACTAACCAAGGTTCTAAACACTGAGTACCGAGTCTAGTTAACCGTTCTCAAACATAGTCTCGTCTATGCTGAACTGGTTCCCCATATAAGAACGTAATAAAAGCTTTCTTGCCGTTTAATTCTGTTATTATGTCGATCATATTTTGATCTTTATAATTTATGATAACATTCATATAATCTTTGTATAGTAATGCTAACCCTCCACTTGTACCAGTCGGTTCAAGTGTAGATAATAAACTATACCCAAGATGACATTGAATTTTTTCCAAAAATAGAAAATTATGTTTAGTCTCAGACAGAAATAAAAACTCAGGCTTATAAGTTTTCCAGATGTCTCTCAAATAACCAATTGTGACTTTGCCTAACCCTTGTCAATTCCAGCAAAGGACATTAATCATTAAACTTGGAATTTCATTGGACTCTTGTCCTTATCTTTAGCCAAACCCTCCTTAGCTGCCTTCGGCTTTGGGATTTTCCTTGGTGACAAAACTTTCATCGCCATTACTTTCTTAAAACTAACTCCCCGACTATGCATACTTCGGTGATTTGCTCTCATATTTATAGCAACCAATCTAATGATAAGTATTCATATCCTTCCCAAGAATTAGACTTATCTCAAAAATTTGACTTATCTTAACAATTCGAAAGTTGATTTCATAATTAAGCTTAGAATGACTAATGAAGACTCTTAATGCTCGGGATCGAGTTATGAAATTCCACGTGGTCTCCATCCCTTTATCTAGAATTTTGAAATTTGAGATAAGGTCAAATCTGTTCCAAAATATGAATTTTATCTCTACTAGTTCAAAATTGACTTCAAAATTACAAAAAGGTCCCCAAATTACAATGACAATATGTAAAATAAGGATTGTTTCTGTAAAATACAATACATAACCAAAAAGCACGAAATTGATACAACTTGAATTCAAAAACTGAACTCGTGACTGAATTCCTATTAATCTTCGATCGTTAGGTCTTTCTGCTGGATCACTTTTCCGAAACACAGGAAATTGTAGCCATGCCCTAGAACAGCGTGGAACAATACTATACCTCCCTGCATATCCCTGGCATAACGCAAACCAATACTTAATAAACCAGATTTGAACTAATATGAATGTACCAATATATGTAACATCCTTTCCATGTGCAGAATGTCCATAATTCTCCGACTTGGCCATGTTCGGCTCTCAATACTCATAGAAAACATGTTAAATCTTACTTTGTTGGTGCAGATCCAATCTATCAAGACAAAACAAGAATCACAAATGTAAAAAGGTTTATAACTTATATATAGTAAATCAGAATTCTTATTTTTCAAATGTAAAATATTAGTACAAATCATGGTTTTATTTCTTCTAAATCAAGTAGAATGATGTCTACCATGCACACAAAAAAGAAAGAAGATAAAGATGTTTTGAAGGATTAGACTCAGAAATTTGTTAACATACAAAGGAAAAATCAAACAAGTAAAACTCAATCAATATGTTTTTTTTCAAGATTATATGGTAAATAAGAGGTCTCAATATTATAGAGGTCCATAGGTTAAAGAAAAAGCATTCCATAAGTAAGAAATTTTTTTAATAGGTTTTATGAAAACATAATAAGAGGATTAATAATTAATATATGGAGGGGGACATATTTTTCTCTACTCTACAAATTTTGAGAAAACTATAAATTTGTACTCTTTCCTAATTTTATGGAGGTCCATAGGTTATAGCCGAGCCGAGCCAGTCCGGTTAGTCCAAGAGCCGACATGAGCCGCGTCTGAGCTTCGGCTATTATTCTCAAGCCCACATGTCTCCTATTTACAATCGATATAATCTGTGATTAATGAACTAATCAATAATTAATGAAAAGATTATAAAATTAAGCTCGTTCTTCCTTGCATTACTTATATAAAACCCACTCTCGCTTCCTCTTTTCATTAATAATCAAATACTTGTTGCTTTCACCTTCCTCTCCCTTTCGTTAATCTCTTGCCCTAGCTCTTGATCTGCTCTTCATCTTCCTCTTGTGAAATTTGGCATTTCCCCCCAAACTGATTTTCATTGATTCTTTCAGCCAGATCTCGTCACTAAGGATTCGTCATTTCCATAAGATCTCTTCCTTGCTTCGATTATTTCGTCGGTTAGTCTGATTCGTTGTATTTCTTTCTTTATTCCTTTTGCGGCTTTTTTAGCTTGCAATTTGGTTTCAGATATGACATGCGGTTTATGTTGAATCGTTCTGTCCATCAGATTTTCTCTAATATTGTGACATGTCGAACTTAGTTTCGCAGAAATGGGTTTAGTCATTGATAAATCACCTGCATGAGCTTTCAATATCATAATTTCCGAACTTCGGATCCAATTTTGCTGTTACTAAATATCTGCGGTTATGATAATGATATACTTTTTTTTCAAACTAATTTACCTTGCATGTGTGCAGATTGATTGATGTCCATGGGGAAGAGTGGTGATTAGAGCTTTCCCAATCTGTACTAGATCTGTCTTTTGGTTTCAGGTTTGATCTCTCTTCTCCATTATTTGTGTTTAGATGCATATGATTAATAGTAAAATATCTCATGATTGATCATACTTCTTTGTCGGTAAAACACCTAACTTTTTCTTTTCTAAAGTTGAAACACAATCTTATGATCCTTGTCATTGCAGAAGTATAATGATTGTGTCATTTTGTTTATTGATTGATACTTAAACTGGACTATGTTCATTTTACATAAGAACAACTTTATACTTATGAGCATAAAATAAAAGCAAAAAGGATTCATTATTTTTTCTTAACTAACAAAACTGATCTAAGGAAACAAACAAAACAGATTGATATCATAATTTTGCAGCTTCTTTAGTTGCATCTAAAAAGAGTTTGAAAGCATCGTTGAATTCTTAGCTGTCCTAACTTTATAAGGTGAAAAGGGATTCATCCACAGTTTATGCCCAAATTATAACAAAATGTGGTAAAAAAGTTTAAATCTTTATTTTTCTTTGGGAAAATTGGCACGGCATTACCCACCAAAGAGTTGGAACTTTGAAGTCTGTCGGATGAGTATGGTCTTCTTTGTTTCGCGTGGCCTTAGAAGTTAAAACACTCACCATGTCTCGCTATATGGAGATGATTTATTTGGAACCTTCTAAAAATCGAAGCTTGATCATTGAGCTCCTTGTCACTAATTTAACATTATTTTGTCCACAAATAATACTTCTTTTAACAACTATATGGTAAGAGCATAAGAGCAAATCAACCCCATTAAACTTCAAGGGTGAGAGTTGAAAAGAGCTTGTGAGTTACTTCTTTTAGACAGGATATAATGGGATCGATTTATCTGTGTTCACAGACTCTACTTTGTAAAAAATGCCATATAAATTCTTTAAGAAAGCAATGGCTTGTATAAAAACCCCAATGCATTTAATAGGTTGGGTGTTTTCTACACAATATCATCAAACAAGTGAGAGTGAAGAAAAATGATTCAGTGTGGGGAAAATTATGAGTTTCATTGATAGAGTATAAGCAAGTTAAAGTTTTCTTCATTAATTAGATCTAAAAAGTCTACTTTGCTGTTTCCATAACCTAGTGAATGCATGAATTTCAGTTTATATATCCACATACCTGTATGCTGCTTTCGACATCTGAAAATTTATTTCCCTTTGTCAATGCAGTGGCAAGCAGATCACCAATATAGTATGGGGCAACTGAGGTTGACTAAACTGAAGTCTGGCAGGTTTGCTCGAGTTGTCTCTCATGTCTAGACCATTTGTGAGAAGGGACTTTTATTTGCACCAATACCCTACCAATATCTAAAATCTGCTATAAGTATTATGCTCCATTAAGGAGAATACTTGTCCATATATCACACTGCCTTTTATCAAAACCAATTCTTATATACCAGTCTGAAATATTAATGCATATCTCTATTCCCCAGGCTTAGCGAGGGTAGTTTCTTGCGACCTCTAGGTATTAACTCACTGCGTAGGGTTCCCCAGCTAATAAATTAGTGAACTGTTCCCCAAACCATCTATTTAGAAGCCGCACTCACCTCTCATTTAGGCTGTTATGTTCCATCAAAACCTGTCCTTCAGAAATCAGAAGTTAGGATTAAATGTAAGTAGATAAAAGTGCATTCATGACTTTTCTAGATGCTTCACATGTGTCTATCATTTGTATTAGAGAATTCAGCTCAAGAAGAATCTCTAATCATATAAAATCATGCATACTTATAGCTAAGATTTTGTATCTTACACTAGTAGCTACATTAGTTTTCTGATATATAAAATTAGGAAGTGGGGAGGTGTTGGGTTCCATTCCCTTCTCATCGATGGTCTAGATGTGCGAGGTGACTCTTATGGAGTTAAGAGCAGTGGTGATCTTGAGAAGCCCTCAGCATAATGGTAATTCCTAGAAAGGTTAGAAGGTTTTTAAGTTTGTGTTGTGTGAGCTTTTTTTAATTATATTTTTTGGGTTGAGTACAAACCTTCCCATTCTTCAAACTAAATATTATATAACGGATGCAAAAGTGATTTTGATATGCAAGGTGATTAGCTGTTGCTTTTGCAAGAACTAAAGAAGACAATCAGATTATAAAAGAACGCAAGTGTGCTTACGGAAAGAGGAATTAGGTTAGACTAAAGGAGTGCCTTTGACTTGTGTCACTGATTCTCACATTCATCCATTTCATGATCCAACAGGAAACAACACACGGATTGCATGACGTAACGCCAAGGATTAGGAGTTGCTTCGAGATCAATAAAGTCTATTACTAACGTAATGTTGTTTGTATCATGATTCGTTAATTATTGCCTAAAAATGAAAACTGTGTATCTACATTAGTTGATGTACAATTAGTCCCACAGATATAGATACACCTTGAGATGTTAATTATTAATCAATAAATTTTGCTTGCGTAAAAATCCATCAACCCAGTGGAAGAATAATATGTTAGATATGTACAACGTACCCAAAAAAAGTAAATCGTAAATGAAAAGAAGCTCAAATCTTAAAGATTCCACTTGTCTAGTCTGGAAGAAGAATCAAACAAACTTATCCACTGAATGTTGCTCTACAAAAGCTTCGACCTCATTTGTCTGAAAACACATAAGAAAGAAAGTGAGTAAGAGAAGGTGATGACGATTCAAGGTTCTGTTCAGTTGGATGTCCAAGAAAAACATGTAATATCCTTGTCCCTTCTACATAGATACCTTCATATCTGTCCATATACGAATATGGATATGGAAATGCAGGTTGTGGTGGACAATGGCATAGTCAAAGTGACTGTATCAAAACCAGATGGCTTTGTCACCGGAATCTCTTACCAGGGCGTCGACAATCTACTCGAATTTCGCAATGAAGACTACAATCGAGGGTACGTGAAAGTAACATCTATGTATAGAAACATGGATCACTCTATTATTACCTCTATAACATTATGCATTGCTGTGACCAAATTCAGGTATTGGACCTTGTTTGGAGTGACGAAGGGACGCCTGGAACCACAGGGAAACTGAGCGGTATGTATACATTGTTAGATCGATGAGATAATATATTAACCGTTAAAAAGTAATTTTGTAATGTGGTTGAGGTAAGATCAAAGGCACAAGTTTTGAAGTAGTAGTGGAAAATGAGGAACTGGTTGAGATTTCCTTCAGCAGGAAATGGGATTCTTCTCTCCAAGACAGTATTGCTCCCATTAATGTCGACAAGAGGTTTTTCCTTATAATGAAACTAATTACATGTGTGATAGTGACAGAGAGTCTGATTTGGATATTGTATGATTCAGGTTTATAATGCGTAAAGATGTTAATGGATTCTATTCATATGCGATATTCGAACATCTAGAGGAATGGCCTGCTTTTAACTTGCCTCAGACAAGGATTGTCTACAAACTTCGTCAAGACAAGTAACTTATGTTCAAAAATCAATATCTCCCTTAAAAACTTATATTAGTGGACTTATGTGGACGAAGAAAAAATTGCAGGTTTCAATACATGGCGATTGCTGATAACAGGCAGAGGAAAGTGCCACTCCCAGAAGATAGAATGGGTAAAAGAGGAAGACCATTGGCCTTTCCTGAAGCTGTTCTTCTTGTTCATCCTGTTGAAGAAGAGTTTAAAGGAGAGGTTGATGATAAGTATGAGTACTCACGTGAGAACAAAGATCTCAAAGTGCATGGATGGATCTCAGATAGCCTGAATATTGGTTGTTGGCAAATCGTTCCTAGTAATGAGTTCAGATCAGGTGGCTTGTCGAAACAGAATCTTACCTCTCATGTTGGTCCCATTAGTCTCGCTGTATGTTCTTTCTCTTTCTTCCTCCTATATAGATGTTCCATTACCTTCTATGATAATAGAATCTTACTTAGTAATTGTGTTAACAAAGATGTTTATAAGCGCTCACTACGTGGGTGAGGACATGGTGATGAAGGTGAAAGCAGGCGAGTCATGGAAGAAAGTGTTTGGTCCTATTTTTGCTTACCTAAATTATTTTCCTGACAAAACTTCTGCTCCTCTCTTGCTTTGGCAAGATGCAAAAAAACAGGTGTGTCCATTAACCAACCTTTAACTTTTATGCATATAAAAAGATGAAATCTAACCTTGTAGGAAGTGGTTTTCTTAGATGTTAATTGAAGTCCAAAGCTGGCCTTACGATTTCCCCTCTTCAGAATACTTTGCAGTGGCTGATTAGCGTGGTTGCATCAGCGGCAGGTTACTAATCTGTGACAAGTAAGTAAGCCTCACATTCCACAATTTGCTCTGCTTTTCTTCATTTTATCGTTAATCACTAACTATTTACTTCTCTTTGTTTCTTGATTCCTTCAGATACCTTAGTGATGAACTTATACCAGCAAATGGTGCTTTTGTTGGTTTGGCTCCACCAGGAGAGGTTGGATCCTGGCAAACTGAATCTAAAGTGAGTCTGAAAGTTGGATCCTTGGACCACTTAATAATGTCTACCAAGTAATAAACTTATGCTTGCTTCAAATTCACTTATAGGGATATCAATTCTGGACAGAAGCAGATGCAGATGGTCATCCTGATAGGTAATCAATGATCAAAGACATTACAAAAAAAGAAGAGTAGAGACTTGATAAAGTATGGTTGTACTTATGCAGGTTTAGGCAATACGGGCTGTGGGAAAGATACACAGAGCTATATCCAAAGGAAGATTTGGTGTTCACAATTGGTGTTAGTGATTACAAAAAAGATTGGTTCTTTGCACATGTGACCAGGTAACACTTATATTTGAACTGAAACCATTTCACAGTTTTGCAAGAGTGAAACAAAGATTCTTGTGATTGATAATAGGAAAACAGTAGATGACACATATCAAAACACGACATGGAGAGTCAAATTTAAGCTCGAGAAGGTTGAGAAAAACAGCACATACAAAATCCGGATAGCTTTAGCAACTGCAAATGTAGCAGAATTACAGGTGAGGATGAATGAAGATGACAATGAAAAGAGTCCACTGTTCACAACAGGTGTAGTAGGGCATGACAACGCGATTGCTAGACATGGGATACATGGAATCTATAGGCTTTACAATGTCGATGTAACAAGTGAGAAACTTGTCGAAGGAGACAATACTTTGTTTTTGACACAGACCATGACCACAACTGGAGCCTTCAATGGTCTCATGTACGACTATATCCGCATCGAAGGACCTCCTTTAGATTCAAGCTCACACTTATAAGTTGCATTTTTTGTTACTAAGACTTTGTCTCAAATCTCTATTGTTTATAACGTTCTTAACTTCTTATTTATATATGCAAAATTGTCTTTTTCTTATGGCATTTTAAAAGGTTCCGGAAAGTAAATGTGGCCAAATAATAAACGTGGTTTCTTTAGTTTTCTCCACCTGACTTCGATTTTAAAAACATACATATCATTGGATCAACTATCCAATTGATAAAATCTTACTTTCTCAAACTTCCAGTTATATTTGTATCCTTAATGCTGGAATAAGTGTATTATGTAAGTACATAGATAAACTCTAAAATTGGAGAAAAAGGCATATATCCTAATGAACTTTTACCACAGTAATAATTTTTAAATGAATTTTTAAACTCGTCTTAAATCTCGATTTATTGTTTAAATTTTAAAATCTTTGTATAAATTATCTAATTATAGTCTATTTCTAAATAGACCGTTAGTTCCGTCAGTCGACATTTAAATCTCTATTATTTTGTTGGGTGACACGTGTATAGCTTATTTAAGCTACGTATGCTCGTCTGAATAAAAATAAATTAAATAAACTAAAATAAATTCAAAAAAAATAGAAAAATCGAACAAAATGAAGGAAATTCAAAAAATACATATATATATTTTTCTAAAAATTAGAAAAATATTTCAAGAAAAATTATATTAAAAACAAAAATATTTTTAAAAACAAAAGGCATGCCACTTCGGGTAGTACGGGTGGATTCGGGTCAGTTAATTCGGGTTTCGGGTAATTTCAGGTTTCTGAAAATTGTTCGAAAATAACTGAATTTCATTTTTAATTGGATCGGTTCGGGTATCGAGTATTTCGGCTCAGAAATACCCCATCCGAACCAACCCGATTTTTTTTCCTGAAATCGATATTCATAATGAAGACCAATGTATTAATGCTTTCCTCTGTTTTAACCAACCCGAACTGACCCGAATTGACGTATTAATATTAATGCCAACCCGAACCAATCCGTATCAACTTGTTAATGCCTTCCTCAAGAGAAAAGAATAAACAATTAGGTTTTAATTAAATTTTGTTAAGCAATAACCGAATTGACCCGATACTATACCCGAATTATAATTCTATTCTATTCCTAAATAACCGATTCTCATTTTAACTAACCGACCCAATTTGTCAAATTTTTGGATCGGTTCGGGTTGGACAAATCGGGTCGATTTTGAATACCAAACTTAATTATAACTAACCAAAAAGTAAGCCTAATTACAACCCATTACAATCTGAAAATTTTTAAATTCTCAACTCTATAACCCTATTCAAATTTTGTCACAAATCCTAGAAATTTTCAACAATTTCGGCATAGTAATATATGATTCGTCATAAAATTTTGAAATGGCATATTTTTAAATGATTCATATATAAATGAGTTAATAAAATAAAACATTAAATATTTTTGACGAAACATATATTACTATGCCAAAAACTAGGTTGCATTGAAACTCAATCCGAGATTCAGTTTTCCATTTCGGAAACGTTTCTAAAATAGATACTCTCTTAAACTTGGTGGAAACACGATTCCTAAAGTTTTTGATTTGAAAACACGATGGAAAAGCTTGTTTCTATTTTAGAAATATAATAAAAACCTAGTATTTTTCTGGACAACACAAAACATAACTACGTCTTTAAAAATATAACTTTAATTTTATTAACGTATTAAAATAATATTCTAAAATTTTGATTTAAAGCTATATTATATATATATATAGATTTTAAATTAGTTACTATTGCCGAGGACAGGTGGCCAGTGGTGTTGTCACTTTACAAATCCTCAAGACACCAGAGATCGAACTCCCTACCTGCAGAGTAGGAGTGAGATTTAAAAGTCAGTAGGCTAGTTGCCAAAAAAAATTCAGTTACTATTTATTAATTTAAATTTAATTATTTGATTTTTTTAATATGAATTGCTTATTTAATGTTTTAGTATTGTTATAAATATTATATATTTATATATAATATGCGTTTACAAAATGTACTTGTTTTTTAATTTTTTAATATAAATTTTGTTTCTGCATTTTGTATACGTTTTGTTTTCATGTACTAGTTTTCGTTTGCATGCAACATAGCAAAAAACACTTGATTTATTGAAAGTTTTGAATTGATTTCAGTATGGTAATTAGTGTACCTACATAAATGAGTTTATGAAGTAAAATGTCAAAATTTTATGACTAAACATAGATTATCATGCCAAAAACACTTAATTTGTTAAAAAAATTAGGGTTTTTGAAAAATCTCGAATTGGAGTTTTAGAGTTGAGAATTTTGAATTAGTGATGTTGTAATTAGGTTTATTTTTCAATTAGTTATAATACTATTTTAATTTATTATACTTAAAAACAAGTGTTACTATAATTTTTATAATTTTCCAAAAATATTTTTATAAACTTTTTGAATTTTCTTTATTTTTTGTGATTTTTTTAAACTCTTAAATTCTTTTTTGTTATTTTTATTTTTGTTCGACGAAACATATCATTTAAATAACTATATATGTATCGCCTAACAATAAAAATTTAATTATTGACTAACAAATCTAACGGTTAGTTTAGAAATATGTTACAATTAAATATTTTATACAGGTTTTTAAAATTTATATGAACGAATTGAAATTTTATTCAAAAGTCGGTATAGTTCATTAAAAAATATGAAAAAGTTCTATGAATAAGTAAAAAAAAAGTTATTTGGAAAAGCAAAGTATTAATTGGGCTTTCGTGTTGGGCCTTCTTGTAATCTCGGCTTTGACTTAGGTGGGAACGCAAGGGTCAAACTGTAATTTAACATATCCCCGATCTATCGCTGGCTATATATACAGTTGCCTGCAAAATCTAGGGTATAAAAGGCCCTAAATTTTTCTCCGCTCGAGAGACAAATCTTTCGCAATCGACCAACGGAAGCTCCTGGCAATTAACCGTCCATTTCTCTTCTTACGTCGCCGGCGATCGGTAAACCGTCTCTTCCTCTCATCTTCGTCTCCTATTGAGGTCTTAGAAGCTGTCTAGCTTCGTTTATTTGGCGTCGAAACTTTCAGATTTTTGATCTGGTGTCAGTTGCGAAATTGATTCGACAAATTGTTGCTCGAATTTTTATCGGCAGATCGTGGGGAAGTAGAAAATGTCGACGTTTGAACTTTATAGGAGATCGACGATTGGGATGTGTCTGACGGAGACATTGGATGAGATGGTTCAAAGCGGTACGCTGAGCCCTGAGCTAGCTATTCAAGTCCTTGTTCAATTTGACAAGGTTTCCTTTTATACTCTTCTTTAACTGATCTTTACCTATTCGTTCGTTTCTGTGATTTTATTCCTCTCTAATATCTGTGTAGTCCATGACTGAAGCTCTGGAAAGCCAAGTGAAGAGCAAGGTTTCGATCAAGGTGATTTTCAGTTATGTTGCTATTTTAATCCTTTTTGTTCGAATTAGGTGTGAATTTCTGAATTTTTTTCCACTGAATCGGCTAGAAGAAAGTAACTAGTTTGGTCGTGTCTGCCCTATATATGTTGTACATTTATTTTATTTGTAGCAAAGACGATTAATAGCTCTAGCTTATCTTTCTCGAGTTGGTTTGTTTTTGTTTTACAGTTTGGAGTTGATGCAAAGTTCATAGTTTGGTATACCAATGTTATAGAGTACAAAGTTTAGACTAGAGTTTCTTTAAAAGTCATTTATGAATATGATAGGATGAAGCTGACCCATATATGATTTGTTGGAGTAAAAAATCTAACTTAATATTAAGCTACATGGACTCAGTTTGGCTTGTAAGCTAAGACCTTACATCTGCTACCTCAAGAAATACTAGCAATATCATGAATACTCAAGTTTAGAGTTTCTTTGGGTGTGACAAATTAATGATAGCTTGAAGTTGACCCTCAATTGATTACTGTGAATAAAAATATTCATCATGAGATTAAGCTGTATGGGTTCAATTATCTGGCTATGGATTTTCTATCGGCGAATATTTGTTCTGGAAAGTGGCACTTTTCTTATGCTATCCTTTGTTGTTCCATTTGTCTGGATAAACTAAGTTCTGAAAGCTGACTGATCATCTTTTGAAAAGGCTTCACTAGTCTGAATAGTCTTATCTTCATTTTCGATAATGTTACTGATATTTGACAATAATTTTCTTCAGACCTACTAACCACTGCTATAAACTTTTCTTGTTAAATACTGTTTACGTAACGAAGTATTAAATGTTGTTTTCAGCACACGGATTAATGGATATGGTGTAAACCCAATTATTGAGCTTATTTGTTCCTCAGAATACACTTTTTGTCATCTCTGGTGTCAAAATAAACTTTGGAAGATGGAACAATCAGATGCTTAATATCGTTTCTTCCTCATTACTTTTCATACAGGGGCACCTGCACACTTACAGGTTCTGTGACAACGTCTGGACCTTCATATTACAGGACGCAATGTTCAAGAGTGATGATCGTCAAGAGAATGTGAGCCGGGTGAAGATAGTGGCATGTGATTCTAAGTTGCTCACTCAGTGAGATGTAAATTCTCAGCAGAGAATATGCACTGCCTTTGTAATAGATTCTTCACTTTGTAAACTCATCACTTGCTATATGTTGAGCTCCATCTGCAGCCATCAATTTTAGCCTATATGTAAATTCTCGGCTTGAGGACATATGGGACATTCTGTTGCCATGAGAAAATTCTTATAGATTAACATTTACATTATTAACTGTGATTGCCGAATCACACACTGATATATAGTGGATTTGGACAAAACTTTCTCTCAATGGATCATATTGGTGTCAAAGCTATGACTTGCTCTCTTAAATCCTTCGTCCCTCTCTTGTGGCTCTTTTCACTCTCCACTTTTCCCTCTTCCTTTCTGTTGTATATATCCTTGTTTTTTTTGCCTTTACAGATGCATTTCTTCAGTAAAGCAGAAAAGAACAGGATTCCTGTAAGTTTCTTTCAATGAGAGTTCCTTAATGATTCCGGAACTTTGAAACATAGCGGCTAATGTCACCTTTTATCTGCCCTTTGTCAAAGCCACACGGCACTTTTGGCATCTTTATGTGGTCATGTAGAGCCAAGTGAATGGGATGCTTTGGGTTTATAATGGAACATGGTATTTGCTTTTCTCAAGTTCTCTCTTATGCCGTTCCTGTGTATTCCTTTTGATGCAGGAAACTAGTAGTGGATTTCTTAAAGAGCTTCTAAAGTCTCGTTACGTTTACCACATAGACACCGCTCAACTTCGTGAAGAGAGCTAAAAGTGAAAGAAGGTAAAACATAAGGACAAAAAAGTTGGCTCGACTGATAGTTTTGTTTTTAGGTTTGTATCAAGAAAGAATATATCAATCTAAAGCTCTTAATATCATTGTTGTTGTTACCCTGATGCCGTTTCAAGATGACAGTAACGATCAATAGTCCATTATTTGGAACTTCAATTTTTCATTATTTTAATTTGTCTGAGATCATTCACAAGTTTAGTTGGGATTCACTTCTCTTTGAATGAATAGGCTATCATGGCAACCTCTAAAGCCCAACATTTCCAGCTTATAGAAGGGATGGTACTTCAGGTTTGTTCTTTTTCCTAAACTGCTGGAATTTACAATATTAGATACTGGACTCAATCTTCGATTTTAGATCACTGTCACTGGGTCGCCAGATGGGAGCAGTGTAAGAGCTGAGTTTCATCTCACGAACTGCCCGCGAACATGGATTCTACATTGGGGTTGTATTTACCAAGGAAACAAGTGAGTGATAAACGATCTCTAAGATAGAAACTATACTTTAAATATTTGAATCTTTTGAATTATGCTATCTGCAGAAATTGGTTTGTTCCATCCGCACACTCCTCAAAAGAAGGTGCATTGCAGACTCCATTTGTGAAGGTCCATATAACCCTTTCCTTTCTTGTTAATCTACGATGTTTTTCCAGAAGTGCAAAGTTTCTCTGCAAAGTACTTCTTCTCAACTGCAGAGTGGGGATGCTTATGTACTGATACTTGAGTTACGTGATCCAAAAGTGCGTGCAATTGAATTTGTTTTAAAAGATGGTAGCCATAACAGATGGTGCGTATTTCATTATTTTCTATTACTAAGTTATGCTTGTGACTTGTGAGGATGAACAGCTTCAATTTACTGTCTCCACCTTGATGTCTAATGGGAAATTTCAGGTTGAAACAGCATAATGGAAACTTCCGTGTTGAGATTCCATGGAACGATCTGCATGCTAATCATCAGATACCGAAGAATCTGATAGAAAGAAGAGCACACAAGATATGGGAGCGCAAGGGCCGACCCCAAAGCTCTGCACGTGAACAACAGGTAAAATTGGTTCATCTAACATCCGCTGATCTGTTTATTTATCAAGTCTTTCCTTGCTTTGATGTGTATCTTCTGCAATATACTATGAGCTGTAAAGCTGTCTCACTTTTCTTGCATGTGTTTCGTTTCAGATAGACTATGAACATGCAATAAGAGAGCTCCAAACCGAACTGGCTAGAGGAATATCTTTAGACGATCTCCAGGCTAACTCTACAGTAACAGTGGAGAAAGCAGTAACCAGTGAGTCGAATCAAACAATGAACCAATCATATCGACGGAAGCATGATGTTCAGAAATGGTTACAAAAATATGTTGAACCTATCAACAGAAATGAAAGTAAGCAAAATTCAGCCCTTGTGGAACTCTGTCGGAGATCTGTCGGCCAAGAAAAAGTAGTTTCAAAACGAAGCTTTCATGTCAGAAACTACGAAGTCGTGGTTTGTAATACAATTAGTTCACAAAGTCGTGTTCAGTTTTTGTAGGTTTTAGTAACGTCTAAATAATATCTGGGTTATATATTTTGTTGATTAGGTCCTTCAGAGAAATGTTAAGGGAGATTGTCGCTTATGGGTGGCCACAAACATGACAGGCCCAACAATTCTTCATTGGGGTTTAGCAAAGTCTTCTGCAGGAGAGTGGCTGGTAAGATTTTCTTGCTTCTGTAAATAATTCTTGTCACAATCTTCTCAATGCGAGACTGACTTTTATAACTCTAAATAGACTCCACCACCTGATGTGTTACCTGAGAAATCAAAATTTGTTCACGGAGCATGTCAAACACATTTTACCGACATGTCAAGCAGAGAACACTCTTATCAGGTGAAGCCTGCAGTGAATGGTTTTACACAGATTATATTGTGCTCGAGTACTTATGTACTTCTATCCTAAGATATTTAAATCAACTAACTGATTTCATCTTTTTCGCATTGGAAAAGTTTGTTGATATAAATTTAAAACGAAGTGGTTTTGTTGGTATCCAATTTGTGATATGGTCTGGAGGGTTCTGGGTAAACAATAATGGAACCAACTTCGTTGTAAACCTGAAATCTTCAGATAGTACCAGTGGTAAGGTGAGTTCAGTGTTGTGGTCATCACACTATCAGTAGAATGATAATGTTGGTATAATCATATCATTACATCGCACTTTCTAAAACATGTTTATCCTCCTTAGCTTGATGTTGATGGAAAGTACATCCTCAAATGGTTGCTTGATGAAATATCTGAGAGAGAGAAAGAAGCTGAGAGATCATTGATGCACAGGTAAGACAAAGTATCTGGAAGGTTATGTGAATGTTTCTATGTATCCTAATTTTCCTTCTTAATAATGTAAGTGAAGTTACTTATCAGCATACCTTGGCAGGTTCAACATTGCAACAGAGTTGACCGAGCGTTGTAAGGATGAAGGAGAGGGTGGATGTATTGGTATAATGGTGTGGATGAAATTCATGGCCACCAGACATCTCACCTGGAATAAGAATTACAACGTGAAACCTCGGTAGAGCTATTTTCATTGGTTATACTTATAATTGATTCCTTTTTCTTTCTCCTTTTAAGCAGACCTTTTTATACCATAAGTTTGTTCCGCAGAGAAATTAGTGAAGCGTTAGAAAGGTTCACAAATTCAATGGAGAAAATATATTTGCAGCAACCAAATAAGAGAGAAATTGTGAGACTCATAATGGCACTTGTGGGTCGTGGAGGTCAAGGTGATGTTGGGCAGAGAATCCGTGACGAAATCCTTGTTATTCAGGTATGTAGTTCAAAATCTCGTGCTGCTCAAAATTTTCTAATCTTGGTAGAGTACATTTTATTTTTTACTTCATTTGTTTGTAACCTTTTCGCGTCTTCAATGTACTTTGCTAGAGAAATAACCACTGCAAATCTGGCATGATGGAAGAGTGGCACCAAAAGTTGCACAACAACAGTAGCGCAGATGATGTGGTAATTTGCGAGGTACATATGACTAAAATTCTTCCATTTGAAGATTGGTAAATTAGAAGAACCGAAAATAACATCAAAGATATAGTTAAAAATCCATCCTATTTAGACGACCAGTTCAAGAGGTTTTGTTTTGGCTGTTGTAAAAGTATCAGCTTTTTGTCTCCCAAGATTATATACCTGGAGAATTTCTGATAAGACTTAATCTTTTGACATAGGCTCTCTTAAACTATGTGAGATCTGACTTTAGGATGGATGCCTACTGGCAAACACTTAAGGCCAATGGTCTGTCAAAAGAAAGGCTTGCAAGTTATGATCGCCCCATTAAATCAGAGCCTCGTTTCAGTAGTGATGTTAAAGAAGGACTCATACGTGACCTCAAAATGTACTTGAAAACATTAAAGGTATTTATAGCAATTGCATCTCTGTTTTTCACTACTACTTGCAACCTTATTTCTGTTTTTTTTTCCACTGAAGAATTCTCAGGAGCAAACTGCAACTGTTAGTTAGCTAAATAATTAAACCCAACACCGTTGTATAGGTGACATAGTAGTTCCTCTGGCCTATATTAGATTATGTTTGTTTCACAATTTGGACATATAATATCAAATTCAGGAATTTACATTCGCGACATGATGTATTCTGAGTTTCTAACTAAATTAACAGTGTGTAACCTGGCTTTGCAGGCTGTTCATTCAGGTGCAGACCTTGAGTCTGCTATTGATACGTTCCTTTCTCCTTCTAAGGTAATTTTTCATGTTTAGACATTCGCTTTAATTTCTTGGGTATTGTCACTAAACATTTCTATGTTAAATGTAATACCTCATTCTTTTCATTTTTTTTTCAGGGTTATAATGTCTTTACTGTCAATGGTTTATCACCGAATTTGCAGGTAACTTGTCTCATACATCTTTTAAGGCTGACGACTACAGATGTTCATCACTGTGTTATACACTATAAAGATATAAATATTCTAACAGATCAGTCATTTCTTTTCTATTTTAGGATCGCCTGAATTTCATTAAGAGGCTTGTCCACGAAGAGAACTCTGGCCCCCTAATGGAGGTTCTAATAACACATCTTCTTTCGATAGCTTAGGGCTGACCATTTATCCTTATGCTTCTTTGTTTTTAAAATAAAAAATTTGCAGAAGTTAGTTGATGCTCGCATTGAGCTACACCCTGCACTAAGAGCACCTCGTACAAGAGCAAAAGATTTACTCTTTTTGGACATTGCATTGGAGTCGTGTTTTAAAACAACAGTAGAGAAGCGATTCATCTCTTTAAACTTCAATAATCCACCGGTATCCCTTTTTCTCCATTGTGTGAGAACATTAGTCTTTACACTGAATAGAGAGATATGGATTAATCCGCTTTTTTATCTCCTTGGAACAGGAAGTATTATTTGTCATCTGTGTAGTGCTTGAGAACTTGTGCTTATCTACATGTAACAATGAAGAAATTATCTTCTGTACAAAGGCATGTTTTTCCCATTCTCTCGCTTCATTTCTCTTTCAAAATTGACTACTAGTATACTTATATGAATGTTGTTATACTCCTCTTTTGTGTTCAGGATTGGTATCGTATCAGCGAGGCTTACAGAGCTCATGATGTTCAGTGGGGATTGCAAACAAAAGCGGTCCTTGACCGTTTACAACTAGTACTTGCTGATAGATGTCAGCATTATTTTAGATTAATACAGCCTAGTGCAAAATATCTTGGTCAATTGTTACGTGTTGACAAGCATGGGGTATTTTGAAACTAAACTCCCGCTTCTTCTTTGTGTAAGAAGTTTGAAAGTTGATAGATTTAATCATTTGGGTTCTGTTTTATCCTTTTCAGATTGATGTTTTCAGTGAAGAGGTTATAAGAGCAGGACCAGGAGCCGTTCTGTCAACTCTTATTAACAGATTTGATCCTTCTCTCAGAAAAATTGCAAACTTAGGCTGGTAAGATACGTTTTGTTGATCTAAAACTCACTGTAATTCAGATTTATTCTACGTACAAGGCGATTACTGAACCTGTTCTTTGTTTTCTTTAAACCAAAATGGTTCTGGTTGAGAAGTTGGCAGGTTATAAGCTCAGCTGATGCGTACGGGTATTTAGTTTGTGTGAATGAGTTAAATGTAGTTCAGAATAAAGTCTACTCGAAGCCAACTGTAATTATTGCAAGTAAAGTCACAGGAGAAGAGGAGATACCGGATGGTGCTGTAGCCGTGCTGACTCCCAGTATGATTGATGTATTGTCTCATGTCTCTATTAGAGCAAGAAACAGCAAGGTATAGTTATCGTATGCTCCAATATATATCTTCAAAATATGCTGCGGAAGAAGAACTCGATTTTTTGCATTTTATTATGTTACTCAAATGCCTACTTCTCACATTAAGTTGGTCGGATGCAGGTATGCTTTGCTACATGCTTTGATCAGAATGTTCTCAGGAATCTGAAGTTGAAGGAAGGAAGAGCAATATCTATTCATGCTAAGTGCACTGGTTTAGTTATCAGGTAACTGAACTCTTATGTTTCGATTTTCTACTAAGAGAAAGGTTTTCTAATAACCTGGCAATAATATCACTTGCAGTGATGGAAACAACTCGGATGTCTCTGTTCGTCATATTTATATTTCCTCTGTTCCACGGGGAGTCAAGGGGAAGAAGTTTTGTGGCAAATATGTGATTTCATCTAAAGAATGCACTGACGAAAGGGTAAGTACAAACGAGATTTATGAATATAAAAAGTAATTACTTGAGAATTTGGGTTTTCATTTCATGGTTTTTAGGTTGGTTCAAAATCATGCAATATCAAATTTCTACGAGAAAGACTTCCATCATGGATCAAGATACCTACCTCAGTTGCTCTTCCATTCGGAACCTTTGAGACTGTACTGTCAGATAATACCAATAAGGTATAGCTATAATGATACTGCTCTAACATTTTCTCTTTTCTGGAACTCTCTTAAAAATTCTGAGGACGGCTATCATCTGATCCAATGTCCAACTTTGCCTTGAGTTTATTTTCCAGATCTCTCTTAAATATATTCCGGTGGATCTATTGCCTTTCAGGAAATAGCACGCACGATTTCTGCCCTTGAAGGTTTTCTTAACAGAGGAGACATGACAAAACTTAAGGCGATTCAAGAAGCTATTTTACAAACTAGTGCTCCAATGGATCTGGTAATAACTCGGCATACAAATGTGTCTCTTTCTCTCTATTCATGTTTTCTGAGTATCACATGTTGGGTTTTGATTTTGTAGAGAAATGAACTGATCAGAAAATTGAGAACTGAAAGAATGCCGTATCTTGGAGATGAATCAAGCTGGAACCGATCTTGGATGGCAATTAAGAAGGTTGATATCTCTTTGAAGGTTTGTGTATTACAGTTTAACGAAGGATACAAGGTTTTCCCTAATCTTCAATTCTACGTAGGTGTGGGCTTCAAAGTGGAACGAGAGAGCTTATGTCAATTGCAAAAAAAACAGGCTTGACCATGATGCTGTCTGCATGGCGGTCTTAATCCAAGAAGTCATATGTGGCGATTATGCTTTCGTCATTCACACAAACAATCCTGTCTCTGGTGACCCTTCAGAAATATACACAGAGGTAAATTATCTGCTCATTTTGCTGCGCTTTTGAGTGATACATCCCATTATCAAGAAGTTGTGTCTCTCAGATTGTGAAGGGTTTGGGAGAGACCTTGGTTGGAGCATATCCAGGACGAGCAATGAGCTTCATCACCAAGAAAACAAACCTCAAATCTCCAACTGTAAGAAACAAACAGACTGCATTTGCCTCTTATCTGAGTTATAAATAGATCAACTTTGAACAGAGTAGTGAGTGGAAATTTGAGTTTTACAGGTGACCAGTTACCCAAGTAAGAGGATTGGTCTGTATTCTAAACCATCAATCATATTCAGATCAGATTCAAACTATGAGGACCTTGAGGGCAACGCAGGCGCTGGACTTTATGACAGGTTTGTTTTGTGTGTTTGTTTGTTTTTGTCTGTTCTCAGAACTCGAAAGCTGAAACGTGTTGAGATCTGCAGCGTGATAATGGATGAAGAGGAGGAAGTAGTGATGGATTACTCAAGCGAAAAGTTAATAGTGGACAAATCCTTTCAAGGGCGTCTCTTCTCAGCGATTGCAGAAGCTGGAAATGTGATAGAGACACTCTATGGTTGTCCTCAGGACATTGAAGGTGTTGTCAAAGGAGGCAATATTTACATCGTCCAAGCTAGACCCCAAGTTTAAGCTCTCTCTTGCTATGTTAAACCAATAGTTTACCTGTCAACCAACTATATGTAATATGTGCTTTTACAAACCTGTCATACAGAAACATTGAGCATCATAAATAATGTAATATGCGCAAAAACACTATTGTGTGGCTTGTGTATATAAAACCTGTACGAGGGAACATAAAACGGTGTCGTATAAGCACAGATAACTCAAACTATTTAGCAGCTGAGAAAGTCGGGCAATGATAACTCCAATCTAAGAAAATTTTAATTTCTTATATAACAAACCAAATATCTTATATACAAACTTATTAATGAAACTTGATATTCCCAAAATGTTCTTAAAGAAAATTTCTTAAATTAATTATTTAAAAAAAAAAAATATTAAGTTTTCTTCTCTTTTATCTCCTTCTCTCTTCTCCCCTCCCTTAGCTTCTCTCTGCTCCTCAATCAGGTTTCAATCTCGGCCGCCGGGGGTCTCGACACCGCCGGCTCCGACGTGCACCGCCGCCGCCTCCGCCGCCTCTCCTGCCATTACCGTCATTTGTTAATCTCCATAGCTTCGTTATTGATTTGCCTCTTCACTTTGGGCATAAGAAGGTCAATTCCAAATTGAATTTTAAGCTTGAAATTGATAATTTTGCTTTCGTTATTTGGTAGAATATGGGTCGAATAAGACTTAAGATTGGTAACATAGACTGGGGCTAGACTGAAACATAGTGCAATTATAGATTTAGAACTGCCCAAGCGAACGAATCTGAGTTGATAACAATTGGTTTCTACGATAGTACAACTAGTATAACTAGAATTAGTTATACAGAACTGAATGAGTTGTACATTCTTTAGTTGCATTTCTGCATTGGGCTGATGAAGAAGCTTAATTTCATAGTTGATTATTTGGTATAATCTAGCTCTAAGAATACTTGACATTGGTAACAATTGTAATGTATAGGCTGGAACTTATAGATTTAGAACTGCCTAAATGATCGATGGAATCTGAGTTGATAAAAGTTGGTTTCTGCGATAGTTAAACTAGTATAACTAGAATCAGTTATACGGTTATGACCAGTTATACATAATTGAATCAGTTGTACATTCTTTAGTTGCATTTTTCCCCATTTTTGCATTGGGTTGGTGAAGAAGCTTAATTTCATAAATGATATTATTTTTTTGGTTATTTGGTAGAATTTGGCTTGTATAAGACTTGATTGAATATGGTCACAATTGGGTGAAACGTGGTGTAAAACTGGTAGAACTACATTAGTTATACAAGTAAAATTGGTAGAACTACATTAGTTATACAAGTAAAACTGGTAGAACTACATTAGTTATACAAGCAAAACTGGTAGAACTACATAAGTTATACAACTAAAACTGGTATAACTACATAAGTTGTACAAGTAAAACTGGTATAACCACATAAGTTATACAAGTAAAACTGGTATAACTACATAAGTTATAAAAACCTTAATCAATTTTTTTGTTTGTTTTAGCAGGGCATTATGAACAACAAAGTCGTGATATGGTTTAAATGCAACGACCGTAATAGTTGTATATTGATGAAGCATGCGATAGAGGATATCACTTTGTCGATGATTGAAGAATGTCTATATCAGAGGCTTGGCTTAGATGAAAGTAAGTTTAGATTACAGTTGAGGTTCTACCGACCTACGGTCAGAGATGAGGTTGAAGTGAGTATCTGTGATGATGTGGATGTGTGTGGTTATCTAGCCTACATTGATGAATATAATCGTAGTACGACAACATTGTTCGTGGATATCATAACTAGATCGGAGGAACCAGAGGAAAGAATGTCGAGACAAGTGTCGATAGCAGTTCAAAGCTCTGTTGGTTGTAATGATGGTGAGGGAGGAGCAACTGCTATTACAGTATATTCTCCACCAGTTAGAGAGAATGAAATTGAGCCAGAAGATGGAAGTCTTGATATTAGTGTTGAGAAATCGGATATTGGTGATGTCTATGTAGAACGTCCACCCGCTGTAGAGAGTAGTCAGTTTGCAGAGGAATGGGAAGACGGCTTAGGTTTGAGTTTGCATCAAGAATTTAAAGATAAGAAGACATTGCAAGAAGTTGTGGATATAAGATCATTTGTCAACCGTTTTTGTTTTGCCATTAAAAGATTGGAACCAAGTCGGTTGTGGATTGTATGTAATAAAGAAGGCTGCAGATGGGGTGTACGAGCATCAAAGATTAAAAATATGGATATTTTCAGGATTATAAAGTACACAAAGATGCATACATGCTCTCGGGCTAGTCAGAGCGAGAGTAGTGGCACAAAGAGGCACTGCACGCTAGAAATAGTTGCAAGTGTCTTGCAAGAGGATTTTCCTGGACAAATGAATACTCCAACTCCTAAAGTTATCATGGGTCTTGTGAAGACAAAACTTGAAGTGAATATATCGTACTCCACCGTATATGGCATATGTCACAAAATGTGAGAGCTCATGCGTCTAGTACCAACAAATCTGTTGTTGGTTGGAAATTCATGCAGTGTAGTAGGCAGTACACAGTTGCCGATTTCAACCGCGAATATAGTTTATTTATGAGAAGATTTCCGACTGCAGCCAATTATTTGGAGGAAAATACTGTGAAGGAAAAGTGGGCTAGGTGTGTCTTTCCGGGAGAAAGGTATAATATCGACACAAGCAACAGTGTGGAGTCTTTGAATAGTGTGTTTAATGAAGCAAGGAAGTTCTCCCTAATAACCATGCTTGATACAATGCTCAAAACATTTTCGAAGTGGTTTTGTGATCGTTGGATGGAAACAACGAAAGGTACGATTGAAAACAAATTGGTGCCATTTGAGGAGAACATAATGCATGATTCATGGGCTGTTGCCGAGAGGTTGATTGTGATGGCCCTTAACACCTTTAAATTCGATGTCGTCGGTAGTGATGGGAAGAATTATTTTGTTTGCTTGAAATCGAAGAGCTGCAGTTGTAGAGTGTTCAACATCGAAAAGTATCCGTGTATCCATGCATTGACTGCATTCATTCATTACCATAAGATGGAACCTCGACCTCGTAATATCTCATTACATGAGCTTTGTTCTAAATATTATTGGTCCGAGTTGTGGGCACTTGCGTATACCAGGTCTATTTTGTTGGTGCCCGAGATGTCGCAGTGGGATGTTCTGGATTACATCAAAGACAAAGAAATCAAACCACCTGACATGATTATTAAAACGGGAAGAAGAAAAGTGAAAAGGATGCCATCGGTAGGAGAGACACATCCAAAATCATCAAACGTAAGGAGGCCGAGACAAAGGTTCCAATCGCCAATATTCAGATACCTAGCAGAAGATGAGGTCAATCAGTGATTTGTTGAGTATTTGTAAAACTCGTGAAACTTGTAAAATTAAGGTATTTCCTAATAGCCTTATGACTCTCTGGAAAATGTGTGTGTATGTGTAAAACTCGTGAAACTAGTAAAACTACTGTATTTCCTAATAGCTTTATGGCTCTCTCTGGAAAATGTATGTGTATTTATAAAACTCGTGAAACTAGTAAAACTAGGGTATTTCCTAATAGCTTTATGGCTCTCTCTGGAAAATGTATGTGTATGTGTACAACTCGTGAAACTAGTAAAACTAGTTTATTTCCTAATAGCTTTATGGCTCTCTCTCGAAAATGTATGTGTATTTGTAAAACTCGTGAAACTAGTAAAACTAGGGTATTTCCTAATAGCTTTATGGCTCTCTCTGGAAAATGTATGTGTATGCGTAAAACTCGTGAAACTAGTAAAACTAGTTTATTTCCTAATAGCTTTATGGCTCTCTCTGGAAAATGTATGTGTATTTGTAAAACTCGTGAAACTAGTAAAACTAGGGCATTTCTTAATAGCTTTATGGCTTACTATTATAACTCGATGAAGAGGAGGAGCATGACGACACCGTTTTAGCCAAAGAAGACGAAGTCGTGCTTGAACTTAAGTAATTGTAATCTAAAGATGAATTTGATCCATTAAACTTATAAATAAGATAATCTATAATGAAACTTGATTCTTATAAGTAAGATATTCTTATAAGTAAGATAATGTATAATGAAACTAAATTCTTATAAGTTGACGTTAAAATGATTATATTTTGTGTATATAGTGATGAATGACTCTATATATAACTTAAAAATAAAATTAAAATAAGTTTTTTTAGACGTAATTACATTCGTCCACCTTATTCCTTATAGTTTTAGTGTGACTTTCTAAGTTAACACTAGTGTGACTCTCTAAGTTCTACGAATATATATTTATTCTAGAATTCAAATACACAAAACACTTAGAGTCATCAGTTAATTGATTATAATTCACTGTACAACTAAAAAATAAATTTATAAGGTTATGTAAAACTAAATGTAATGCAAAATCATCGAAAGTATAACTAGTAGTAATTTAGTATAACAGCCAACTAGTAGTATAACTAGGTCGAAAATTGTCACATTTTCGTTTGGCGCCCAGGTCTGAAAATTTCGTGGGGACACGTGCAGACCTAATTTTGTGGGTATATAAACAAAAAAAAAAATTTCTCTCTCCTCCTCACTTTTTCCTCTCTCCCTCGCCGACATTTCTCTCATCTCTCTTGTTTTCTCTCCCCTCTCAACCATTTCTCCTCTCATCTCTTGAAATATTCTCTCATCTTAGATTATTTATCCTCTTCCCTCTCCAAATCTTCTCTCATCTCTCGACTTCTTGTCCCATAGTAAGTTATCCTCTATTGTTAGGGTTTGTAGAAAAAAAATTTGGGATTTGATTTTAGATTCGTCTATTATGTTTATGTTTTTCTTTTCTTTTAGGTCTTACATGGTGTCTTGGACCGAAGAGGACGACACCGACTACTCCGAGGAAGAAACCCGTGAAATGTTTAGGCGAATTGAATATATCATGGATAATGAAGGGGTAATTCCTCATGAATGTACATGTGGTGAAGCTATCATCGTGGAAAGAACAAATGAACATGCCTAGAACAAGATCTATTTCAAATGTCGAGTGTATAAGGTACAAACGATGATGTTTAGTATAACTAGTATTACTTATGTACTCTGACTACTGAAGTTATTTAGTTTAGTATAACTAGTATAACTAGTTGAACTCATGTTGTTTCCACTGACAGAACGATGGCCTCCACAGGAAAACAAGTTGGGATCAAGCTATACAAAGAGAGTGTGAGAATCTGAAATGTAGTATCGAGGAGATGGAGAAAAAGATAGAGTTGTACAAGGCGGAGGTGGAGATGCTGAAGAAGGAGATGTGGGAGCAAAATGTAGTGGTTGTTAAGCTTGTGGAGAGGGTCGAATAACATTTAACACTTAATGATGTTTGAAAATATAAACATAACCTTCAAGACTTAAAGATGTTTGAAACATATAAACATAACATTAAATAAATTAAACAGAAAATGGAAAATGAATTTTTAACTTAAATGAGTTGTACATTGCTTAACAGAAAATGTTAAATTAAGTTTTTAACTTAAATGAGTTGTACATTGCTTCAAACATTCCTCGCCTCTGCCCTCGTCATTGCCGGACTTGGGTCAGAAACCGTTGTGCGTTTACTTGTTCGCACATATACATTTCTAATACCTCCACGAGTCCTAACAGCCTACAGTTGAACAGTTAAGCAAGTTAAACTAGTTATACTTTTTATACAAGTTATACTAGTTATACTAGTTATACCTGGCTAACAGCGGGTGTAACATCAACGGGTGGAGCATCAATGGTTGCAGATTGATCAGGTACATCATGGGGTTCATTATCACCACCAGCACCCTGTATTTGAACAATAATTCAAGTTATACAAGTTATTCGGGTTATTTGAGTTATACAAGTTATACTAGTTATACTAGTTATACCTGTTCCAGCAATGTCACTCTTCTCTTCAACCGATCCACCTCGTCTGTTAATGCCTTCAGCATATCAACAACCTCAGCTTGATTCGGAGCGGAAGGCGGAGGCATGGCTTGTGTCAGAGTAGAAGGTGGAGTTGGGGCTTGGGTCGGAGCAGAAGGAGGAGTAGATAATCTTGCTTCCACATCCTGGTTATAAATGGCTTCAAACAAGATTCTCTTCCCAGACCGGATACATTGTCTCCAGCTTTCAACCTCAAGATCGTGACTTTCATCATCCTCCTCTTCTGTCATTCCAGCCAGTAAACTGCGCTCTTCATCTGTGCGTGGAGAGAGGGTACTGAAAATCTCCTGCAAAACAAATCAATCAACGACTAACTCTAATTAGAAAAATTAGAAATCACAGAGTATAACTTGCTAGTTGTACTAGTTTTACGAAAAATATAGTATAACTATCAAGTTATACTAGTATTACGACAGAGTATAACTTGCTAGTTGTACTAGTTTTACGGAATATATAGTATAACTAGCAAGTTATACTAGTATTACGCCAGAGTATACTACATAGTTGTACCAACAATCATTAACTAACTGTGGTTTTATCA